>JANHGO010004933.1:0-23958 GCA_024606505.1 Aquila spilogaster
AAGCCCCATCCAACCTGGCCTTGAACACTTCCAGGGATGGGGCATCCACAACCTCTCTGGGCAATCTGTTCCAGTGCTTCAGCACCCTCACAGTAAAGAACTTCTTCCATACATCTAATCTAAATCTACCCTCTTTCAGTTTAAAACATTACCCCTCGTCCTATCACTACATACCCTTGTAAAATGTCCTTCTCCGGCTTTCCTGTAGGCCCCCTTTAAGTACTGAAAGGCTGCTATAAGGTCTCCCTGGAGCCTTCTCTTCTCCAGGCTCAACAACTCCAACTCTCTCAGCTTGTCTTCATAGGAGAGGTGTTCCATCCCTCTGATCATTTCTGTGGCCCTCCTCTGGATCTGCTCCAACAGGTCCATGTCTTTCCTGTACTGAGGACTCCAGAGCTGGATGCAGTACTCCAGGTGGGGTCTCAGCAGAGTGGAGTAGAAGGGCAGAATCACCTCCCTCGACCTGCTGGCCATGCTTCTTTTGATGCAGCTCAGAATATGGTTGGCCTTCTGGGCTGCAAATGCACATTGCTGGCTCCTGTCCAGCTTTAATTTACCTTTTAATATAGCTTTTAATAATAATAGGTTTTAATTTACCTTACAAAGGTTTCTCAGTTCTAGGATAAGGTTTGTGGCATAAGCCAGATACATACACCTAAAAATAGGCAGAATGTTGAGGCTCCTCTGCCCATGACACACACTCAGGTCCAAAGGAGCAATCTGAAATGGGGCCTCTTCCAAACGAGTGCACCAACCACTGCTGACTTGAATAGGCTGGCTCCAATTCTTGCAATTTCTGAAAGATCCAACTTGAAATCCAATGGGAAGAGAGTTTGGTTTTCTGTGTTTTAAATCTTGATGTTTTTCATTAAAAGGAATTTCTTATCCAGACAATGTATAAGAAAATGATAGTAAATATTTTTAAAGATTCTCTGAGGCTTTCCTGGTTCAGAAGTGTGAATGATTGTGTAATATCATCAGAAAGTCCTTTCAGGATCTCAAATTTATTAGGAGACTAGATCAGGTTCCTAGGTCTTAACTTTTGTATGAGACTATATTTATTTTCAACAAAAGCATTCCGAGGAAATATTTCTTCACACAGCTTTTTTTTCCTGCGCTTTCATTCCTTCTGGTATCTGACCTTGAGCAGTCTATCTCCAAAAAAACCCCAAACTAAAACCCTCAGATTGATTGTTAAGCTCTGGTAATCAGAGATGGCAGATGACAAATTTAATTCTGTTGCAGTATTACTAGCATGGTTTTCTGAGTGAGAGATTGTAAATAGTGAAGCACACAAAGGAAGAAGGACTCTAAGCAAAATGAGGTGAAGTATTTTATTGTTCAGCACAGCTAAGAGCTATCTTGCCCCATTGAAATTAATAGAATTGTTGCTACAGACTAAAGACGTGAAGAATCTGTCCTGATCTAAATAAAAGGAAGTAAAATCATCTTTCCTAAGAGCGCTTGAGACTCTCACAGAACTTTTTCCATCCATGCTCATGAACATATGGACCCTCTCTTAATACACTGACATACTGTGATTTTTTCTTTTTAGACTAAAAAAGATTAAGAGATGCATAAACATTTACATTAAGGGAAAAAAAGCAAAACCAGGTGGTAGCAGAATAATAGGAGTCAGAAGACAGCTAGCTTTACAGGCATATCAATGTGTCAAAAGAGCCTGGTCATCACGATGACAATGACCTTTCTTGGCAAAAGTGTTTCTTTTACATTCCACTGCATCTTGTCTCTTGTCCTTCTTTTGCAATTATGCATCAAAGAAAACGCAGCATTTTTAGTACTGTTTGTTGATGTTATTTATACCTGAAGTCTTTGTCATTCCCAGGCCTTATACAGAAGGATGGGTGTTCCCTTTCTGTCCTTGCAGTACAGCCACAGGCTTAATCAGCAGCAGAGCTCCCAGTCCAAAATTGTCTCTCACTGCTGGAGAGCCAGCCAGTCCCACTGATGTCTGCAAGACTGGCCCCTTTGCTGTGCTGACAACAGGCCCATAACTGTACAGCCTGCTGTCCCCAACAGAGAGGGCAAGGCGTATGTGCAAATGGTACTTATTTTCACCTCAGATCTGAACATACGTCATCTCCAAGAGCAACCTGTGATGCCAAAAGAAAAATAAGTTTTTCATTCAAGTTGTTGTGCAAAATGAATTTTAAGGGAGCACTAAATCCTAGCTCCTGGAGAGATACATAGCTATATTGATTAATGTATAGCTAGCTATCTGTCCAAAACCCGGCATTTATCTAGTCATTCAGCAAAGAACTGCTCCAATCAGGAGGCTATCACTCTTGGTACTTTCTGGATCGTATCAACACTTCTATAATCACATTTTCACTCAATGTTATGGAAGAAATGAACTATTTATTCTCAAAAAAGAGTAATATGTTTAGGCATGTCCAGTGAAAATTGAAGTAACATAATCTGTGTGATGTTATGGTCCTCTTATTAAGCAGGTTTTAGTACTTTGCATAGACTTGAAACATTTGGTAAACCAATCTTGCAAATAATGGGTCACTGTACTAAAGGTCTTCTATTACAAATATTTAAATAACTAGGAAGAGTGAAAAAGATATATGTAAATGTTTGCCATCTTCAAGTGAAAATAAAATATATTTATTATTATTGCATCTATGAAAAGACAGCCCTTCCTAGAAGCAGGACAAAATCCTTGACTAGCTTATAGTGAGAGAGCACTGTGTAATTTTTTTAACCTAAATACATATTTTGAAATATTATCCTTGCCTATTCTCTTTGGGCTTAATTTTCCCTCTTTTCCCATCATTCCCCCATTTTTGTAATTCTTAATTATTTGGATATTTCTGGTTTTGAGTGAATAAGGAAGTGCAGCTTGCTAAGATAAACTGGTACTTGCTTGGAATCATAGATGCAAAACAAATGACATTTTTTTCAGTTAATACAACTTCAATATTTCCAGAACACTTGAGGTTTTAGCGTCCTTCTCAAAGTTTACTTAATCCATGGAGATAGTTGGGATCTCTTCAGACAATATCTGCAATGGATATAAAAGTTTAATGATGTTCATAAAACTGCATAAAGAACAAGGAAGAAAAAACTGATAACTACACAACAATTAATTTTTTTTGGAAAGGGTTTCAGCTGGTCCTAGAATTACCCTGTCATACTTTTTCTTCTTGTTTTTTTAAAGAAAAAAAAAAGATGACTTATCAAAGAATAAATTCTTTCCATGGAAAGATAGATATCAGTTTTGACTATTTAACTATTCAGAACATTCATCTTTGCATAACTAACACAAGAGACTATAAGAAACTGAGTGGGGAGACAATCTACCTCTCCCTCACACCCTAGTTTTAGGAGGAGGGAGAAAAGCTTTTCTAGGGATACTGTTTTAGCTTAGTGGTACAGTGAAATGCTGTTCATTTAAAGGAAAAAATGAAAACAATATCATAACAGGAACAAGAGATTCTATAATGTATGGTTAACAATTGTGACATCTGAGCAAAATAAAATCCATAGAAAATAAATAGCTTGACGAAACACTTAAAAACTTCAAATATTAACAAATTTGTCATAATTTATTTTGGTTAGAAATCTCTTGTATTTAAGAGTGACCAATGAACCATATTGTCCTTGCACCATGATTAATACTGTTGGTGTTACCTCAGTAGGATAAATGATGGGCTTCTTTCATGTCTCTCAATACAGTTAAAGGTTAATCATTCTCTCACCTACTGAAACATTTTTGGGCCTGTTTTCTTCTGCCAGTCTGAGCACCTCAGGGGAAGCTGAGGAGAAATGGATCGCTGAGAAGAGAAGCAGAATTCTCAGTAACAGGAATTCCCTATGGAGAACTCAGGGCAGAGTCTGCAGCCCTGCTACTTGCCTCACAGACAGCTTGATAGACATGAAAATGATAAAACTCATTTGAAGGATGGCTGTAGCCAGCCACCCACAGATAAAACAGAGTACAAAACCCAGCCAAAACCAAGCCCAAAACTGTGTATGTAGGTAGGTCCTTGATGTGGCATCTTAACACATTATGTGTCTTTGTATGAAAAATAGACTTGCTTCTTGCATTTTAACTAAGAACCAAGGAAAGTATCATTTTTTCTCAAGGTATTAAGAGTTGGGTCTAATTAATTATTAGCTATGGATGTTTTATACGCTCATTTTTGGTCTTTTTCCTATTGATGGATAGATCCAGATTTTTCCTAACCTGTAACAAGTCTCCGATTGGTATACGCAGGCAATTTAAACCACTGGGTGGCTCTTGAACCTCACCCACCTGTTATTTCTATAAGCATGGCATAGTTTTTCCTCTGACAGAACTATAACCTTAAATAAGCTGGAGGATAGCTATTGCCTAAATGGGAATATAAAGGATTTTCTACAGTCTGTTTATGACTTACCAGATGAAAATCCGAAGTTCATCAAATTTCTAGGATAGGTTTTCTTTTTTAAAATCTGAATGTTCATGCACATTTATGCATAAATCATTTGTTCTTATGAATACTACAGAAGCAGACTGAGCTTAGGGCAAGACTATAATCAAATTTCTCTCTGTTCTGTCTAATCTGCTCTAGAGAACAATAAAAAAATCAGTCAGCTCAAGGAGAAACAGAAAGTAACATTTCTCCATGCTAAGGAATTCAAATGTTCTACACAGATGATGTAAAGGGCTTTCCTAAAGTTAAAAGAAGTCTCTACAAGGTAATCTGAGAATGCTATAAGGTACTTTATGTATGCTTTTTACCTGCTTTTTGGGAACCGTTGTACAATTAGCCTTTTTTTTTAATTCATCACTGAGTTTTTCACCCATGCCTAAAATTCAGTTAGTGACAAAAGACAAAAAATGCTAGACAATGAATCATCACACAGAGGCAAAGATTAGTGATGACAACCTGTGCAAATACCACTGTGAACCTTCTGTAATGAGAGGCTGCTGAAGGATAACATCATAGAAGGTAGAAACTGGTTGATTTATTCCTTACATTAAGGTAACACCTATGAGCTGTAAAATCATGGCCCCATGATGTTCAGTAAGTAGTAAAGACTACCATCTCTGTCCTAGAGTGCTTTGCATCAGTGAGATCTTATAAGGGCTATGATGCTGTCAATAAATCTGGCTTGTGTGACCCCAGGTGTGTTACTGGAAAGGACACCTGCTAAGGAGACCTTTCTCTCCTTCCCAGGCTAGTACCACCATGGGCAATACTCTCTCACAGTCAGAACAGCACTGCGTCTGCTCATGGACTCATCTGCAGAGAAGGAAGCAGTATAACATGCACACAATGAGCAGCTATCTGCCATACGTTGTTTACCTTAGGCTGGACAGAGACTTGTCAGATGCAGTGAAAAGAGAATGCCTAGTTGTACCTCGGGCTTGATCCAGTGCACTGATCACGTACCTTATGGGTGCTCTGTGCCACTGCACCGTGGGCCAGGGAAGCTTGTGAGCAGGGAAAGGGAAGGGATCTAGTCCCACTGCCCATTCCCTTTCTCCAGCCCCACAGACTGCCCTGGTCAGAAGCACAGCAGAGCCGTCCCCGGTTTTTGTGCCCAGCAGCCAGGGTACACAGAGAGGCACCTTCCCATGCTGAAAGGGTTCAGTAATAGGTATCAGGTATCAATAATGTCCTAGGTATTACCTATATTTATATTAACTACAAAATATGTAAATTACCTATAATAGGTATTATAGGTATGAATACTACCCTAAGGAATGTGCATGTGACATGCATCCTCACTCCATCAGTAATTTGCATTAAAAAGTCAACATAATGGAATGCATAAAATATATTAATATCCTCATGTATGTAATATCCCTTCTGGATTCTGCCACTGCAGGGAACTGTAGAGTTGTGGACTAAGATGAATATTTACAATTGAGGTCTGAAAAGACAGCAAAAGCCCATTAGCTTTGACCCTATGACACTCCACAGGAAAAAAAACCCAACAAAACAACAGAGCACTGTGTTAGTGAAGAATGGCTCTCAAATTAAAAGGTAAATATTGATTCTCAAAATCTCACCTAAGAGGCTGTTTTAGCCTGCTCTGAACAGAGGCCTCTCAGTGGAGACAAACAGGGAGGGTATTGGGAAATATAAAATTAACTGGCCTGAAGCAGGCACTAGGGACCAGCTGCTATTTATTATTTGAGGAGCAATCTGACATTCAGGATTCTTGTAGTAAGAAGTAAAGTTACTGACTTGCAAGACTTAACTACTGTGCCTGAAGCTATCCATGGAGAAGTGAGGCAATGAGAAGCAGACAGCTAGAGAGCTGCAGTCACAGCCAGAGCACAAAGGGGCATTCAGCTTAAAATCGGATGTCAGAAAAAATAAAGCAAGGAGTACAACTTCAGAATGGAAAGACTTCCTAGAAAAGCTGAAAGAGAAAATCCAGTCTGGCATTAAAAGTGTTACTGCTAAATTGCTAAAGTTAGGCTGTCTGCAAGAGACATTTCACACGTTCAAGTGATGCAGTCAGTGTGAAATGTAATGTGTTATGTCACCATTTCCCACTTCTTGGGCTCCATCCTAAAGCTAGCAGCCTGATGGAGAAATTGCATCATTTTCAACATAAGGTTTAATTATTAAAGAAAGTGAAAGAAATTACCTAGAGGGACATTGATTCCCCCCCCTAATAAAAAATGAACAGGTGGAACAGCAGTCAGGAAAACACACATCTGCTACAGCTGGGAAAATCCCCATTTAGAGTTCTCATATAGTATCAGTTCTAGAAGATGAGGCTATTTTCAAGTCACTCAAGACACAAATCCAAGTCTCATGCAATCAAGAGGATACTAGAGATAAGCTATTTAAAAATTCCTAGCAGAAGACAAAAGCAACAAGAAGGAAAATGCAAGGGAAAAGGTTACCCAACACATTTGAAAGTAGAGAATTGTGAAGACTAGCAATGAACGTGGGTTTATTTGAGAAAAGCTTACTACTCAAAGTGGAATACATGAGACCTTTTTTTTTTCTCTAGAGAAACAGAAGAATAATAAGCAGAAGACCAATGTCAAGGCTAACAGAGATTGAAATAAATGGAAGAGAAAAACATCAGTTCTTCCTAAGGCAACCCCAGTTACCAGAAGTGTCCATGAGGGGGAGAATTAGATGGAGAATATACTTGTCTTGGACTGCTATATAATCAGCCCAAGCACTGACAGTGACAAATGTATACAAAAAAATGTGTTATGGGAATTTACAGAGAGAAGTCAAACTACATTCAATTGTGAATATGACACAATAGGAACCAAAAGGCATTTGACACTGCAGTCAAACAAACCTGCTTCCAGACTACCAAGGCCCTTCATGACTTCCAACTGTTTCATTAAACTGAAATGTTATCATCTATGACTTTTGCCTTTGAAGTAGAGTTTACAGAACTAAAGGTGTGGTTCTCTTCAGCAATCAGAGAGTGAATGGTTGGTAATCTGAGGACACATAGCACCTCCTTCCTTATTTTTGTCCTTTAATTCAAATCTTTGCATTAAGTCTGCCTGCAGTTTTCCTGAACAGAAGTTTTTCTGCCCAGCAAGCACTGACAAATACAATAGAAATTCTGAAAATATGTCCTGCTTTTGATTGAATCATACCTTAAACTCATTGTTATCAATAACCCAGAAACGGTACTCTTTAAAGATGAGAAGTGAGTTAGGCTACTAATCTGATAAAGTATGGCAGGTACTTCTCTTAGTTTACTCCTAAATGGATGCTTAAAATATCTCTCAAAATCATTTTTTAAAGAGCTGTCATCTGCACATCCTTTAAGTTCCTTGACATAAGGTAACCAGAGTGGCATTTTCTTTCCATCCTTCCTTAATCCTTACAGGGGTTTTCTCTTTCAAGTAAAAAAAATTTAGCCCTTGATAAACAAAAATATTCCTTCTTTTGCATTCCATATAGGTTCTTATGCACTCATATCAATATGTCTTGACATCCTGCAGTACTTAAATCAGCCTATATCAGGTGTTTGCCTTTTCATTCTCTTCTCAGAGGGACAAGCATTCATTTTTCTTTTTTCTTCTCAACTTACTATTCATGTTTTTATTTTGATAGAGAAGTGAATGAAAAGTCTGTAATGGTCCCAAGTTGCCTGGGAACATCATTCAATCTTAAATGGGATCAATTCTGTCAGACATTTTTACAGCAGATGTACTAGTATAATAAGGAGTTAATACTGATTAGTCCTATGACTGATGTTACACAGAAGGTTGCAGTGTTCTGCTGTGATCTTACAATAAAACAAAGCTTTAAAGTGACATACCAAGATTGCCAGACAAAATAAAGACCATCAAGCACCCTATCATGGTCTATTCCAAGTTGTCTTCATTGTCTCATTGAATGCCCAACACTTTTATGTTTAAAACAAGCAAAACCTGTCCTTCTAATGAAAAGTAGATGAGTAGAAGTTCTTATCAGATAGAAGTGATGACAAAGGAGCCACAACAATACACCAAGAACAGCTATGTAATAAATTAAGGCTTTAATTGGCAGCAAAGTAAAATAAAACTGAATTAAATAATAATCAACACGTGTCAAAGCTGCCTAAAATGTCTCAGGGAAGGTGGAAGAGAGCATTTCAGAGCTTAAACATTTCAGTCAAGGGCACAGAAGTACACTTATAGTATGCATTTGACTGTTGTCAGAGCCTTCATCCTTGGTCCAATGAACCTTGTGACATCCTGTTGACGTGCTCAGACTACGACCTGGGGATATGTCTCAGAAAGCTGGCAGAGTGTTATTTGTGTGTAGCTCTTCAGTCTCACAGCAAACACCAGGGAGATCCAGACTGTCTTTCTCCTTCATCACCCCTCTCACAGCAGGGTAGACTCTTTGCTGATATCCTGTCCTCAAGACATCAGGTTTTTCAGGCACAGTCTTACAGGACTATGGAAGGCACCAGCCTGATACAGGAGAGTCAGCTATTTCAATGACTCATTAATTAGAGCTTTAACTTGGACATGAGGACAGGCCTAACTACTTGGTGGCACAAATGATGCTGTGATTCATTGGACTACATGCATCTGAGCCAACAGTCAACAGACATCGGGAAGCAGAGTACAGAGTGCAACCTCCTCGCTAGGGTGGAAGACTCCACTTTTCTCATCTCACAGTAGGTGCCAAAAGAGTTCAGCTGAAACATGGCCCAGTTGTGCCTAATTGTCTTGACTATAAACTGAGCTTAGCACAACTAGCTTAGATGGCGAGTGCTATATCTGAAGTTAAGCAAGAAGAAAGCCGCTGCTAGTTTCAGAGCTCAGGGAGCTTGGCAGCTGATCCTATGCTTAAGACAATAGTGTTTGATTCAAGCCCATGTGCCTACTTCTCTACAGCCATGCGCAGTTACATTATTTACTGAGAGGAGATCCTCAGCTCTACCTGAGTTTTCATAAACCTGTGAAATAACTTCCTGGGAGGTATCCACACTACTCTGGTTACCTTTCATAATAAAAAACAACCAAAGATAAGACAGGGTGGAAATTCTGATCTCAGTGTCTCAAGAAGCGGAAAAAACCCTTGAATGGTTCTAACAGCTATTAGAAATATTAAAAACAAAATAGAAAAGGAGGTACTTTCAGTTGTAAGAACAAACTAATGACTTCGCAGTTCTGCACATTGCACAAATAAAAGAATCAAAGACCCTACAGCCTAATAAAGAGATGTCTTCCAAACTTCTAAACTGAATAAATTCCCACCTGAATGCTTGTCAGTGAATAAACTGCAATTTACCTTGTTACATTGTATAAGAGTCTCTTTGTGTAAGCTTCCACTTAAGATGACTGAGAATGTCAATCTGGCAATTTAGTACTCCTTCCTCCTATGTATCTTGCTCTTTAATAGCCAGTCATATTTTTTTAAGTTCATTTTACCTTTAACTCATCAGTCTAATGCTAATATATTCCTCTAGCAATGCCGCAGTCATTACTGCAAAGTATATTTTAATATGAAAACCTGTTCACTAAATGCATGATGATATACTTCACCACCTTTTAAATGATTTGTACTACTAAGCATGCTTTGCCCTCATGATTTCTTTTATTCGCCATGCTTTGCTTCCACTGCACCTTCTTGAGCACTTTCCAGAGCTTTGTGGAAACCTGAAACAAATGTGTATTCCATATCCCTACTGGTGGAGGACTTCTAACATTTTGTGCTGTGTAATGCTCAAAGCAGAAGGTTCTGCTAGTGTTTCCTTTTCCATGTCTGGTTTTTTGAGAATTGGACTATGGCTTTCTCTTACAGTACAAACAGTATGAAGAGGTTAGGAATTCCTTTGTTCATTCCAAACTCACTCCATAGGCCACTTTTCATCCTGATCCAATTAATCTATCTGCTTAAAATTCAGCATATATTTAAGCATGACTACTACACTGGGATGACTTTGACTATTGCCTCTATACTTCTGTATCGTACTTCCCACACTTGTAAAGTCTTTTCATTTGTTTTGCAAATCTTTTCTCAGATACAACACAGTAAATGTTTTCTTACGATGGCATAAAAGTCTTTAAAGAAAAGACAGTGAAAAAAGAGGATTCAGTCACAAACATTTTGGTTCAGAAGTTATAAAGGAATTAAAGAAAATATGTTGCCTGTTTTAAAGATTGTTCAGGCAACTTCTCTTTCCAAAAGTAGCATTTTTTTAAAAAATAATGATTTCCAAGTACTGACTTTAGCTCAGCCATATAGCATACAATATATTCATGAGTCTACCTTATCATTTCAGCAGTAGGTTATGCTTCCATAGCTAGTTTTAAAAGCAGCAGTTCTCAAAGTTGTAATTCTTCCTTATTCTGTACTTATTTTGAATTGATGTCTATAAATAAGGCTTGCTGTTCTGGTTCTTTATAATTATTGGAGCAGACACCTGAAAACAGTCAACTATAACTTTGGCTTGCTGTAGGTCTTAAATAAAAGTATGATGATTAGTATTTTTAAACTGATACATTAGTGAGATGCTGATGTTGAAAAATATGAATATAGAGGATAATTAAAGTATGTCCAAGCACAGTGGCTTTCAAATGCATAATTGTTCCTTGCTTCTAGTAGAAATTAGTGGGTTTGTGGGTCATGATGAGTACTAATGATATTAGTTACAGCAGAGTGGCACAACATAGTCTGAGAGTTGACGTAAGGTCATGAGTGACCCTACTGAAGCTGAAGAAAGCAAGGATTATGTGATGTCTCTTTGAAGAAGGAACACAGTGCGATTCCATACACACAGACTCTGAAGTTCTAAAAAAAATTGCATTTTTATTCACCTATTAGCAAATTAAAAGCCCCCATTCCTACCATAAATCCCAGTAGAAAAAAGTGGTTTGCTAGTCCAAAAGCAATTCAGTCCAAGAATCATTACTGACTAATCTTATCCATTTATTAAAAGAAACTTTCTAAGCACATTACAGAAGGGAGGTAGACTTTTAAAAATTAGAGTGTCGGGGACTGTATTCTTATCATAACAGAAAGCAATGATAACAGCTGCTGGCCTTTATTGCTGGCTATGTCCTATGTTTCCCAGGAGATTTTGGAAAAGCTAAAGACATTGGTAATTCCTCCACTCCTCTGTGTATGAGGAGAGAAGGAGGGTAGGCTGGAATAAAGAAGTCTGAAGTTCCAGAAGAAAAAACAAAAAAGTTGTTTTTAATCAGAAAGACTATTGCAATCTGTCATCACAGAAGGAGAATTGCAAAAGATTTATTTCAGCCTTTCAAAATGACAGTGATCTCTCTTTCCCATAGACTCTGCCTTCAGGTTTCCTTCCATGCAGCCAAGAACACTTGCAGCCTTTGCAGTCTTGTTCAAGTCCTCTTGGGCTGCCATTTAAGACTTTCTGCTTTGGTGAAAGGCTACGTCTTGAGTGCTCAAGGTTGGCTCTACACCATGTGGCAGCCTTCTCCCTAAAGGCTCCCTGGGTTCCTGGGATGAAATAAAAGGAAACGTTGTAATGCTGCAAGTATACATAATCCAATAGAAAATAATTTCACTGGAACATTTTCAATGAGCTTTAATTACAAAAAAATCCCTAGCGCACATCTCAGCAAAACCATAGAGCTAATTTGATGAAACCTTTTGGCATTTCTGTGTGAAATGTGCTATTACAGGTTTATACTAATGGAAGCGTGGGTAAAGGGTCCTGGTACCACTACAGAAACATCCAGAGGAACATGTAATTCTTCTGGATGAGAGAGGTTTTAACCAGACTCTTACTTAGTCCCTTATTGGCTTTTACTACTGAACCAAACCCACCTGCAAAAACAGAAGACAGTGACACGTGAGACATATTAGGAAGCCAGGTTCTCTCCAAAGCAGAGGGAATTCAGCCCTCCTCTGAGCACCTGGCCCAGCAAGGACAGAGGATCTATATTCTCCCTTCACCTCCAGTCACATCCCCACTTAGTCTTCACACCTCTCATGCTTGTAGATGCTCCATGTTTTTAAGGAAATGCTAATTTGTACACTCTTGGTAATTGCTTTGCTCCTGAGGAGCTTCATTCACAGTGATCCCCTTCTCCTGCAACTTGCCCAGCAGTGAAACCTGAAGACGTACTTTGCCATTCAGGACTCCTTTGTTGTAGGGAGTGTGTGTGGAGGCAGTAAAAATAGGCAAATAGGAGCTGTTGCTGCTCTAAAAAAGCAGATCTGGAAAGAGAGATGGGTGCAAATTTCTGCAGTATCAGATTCTGTCAGTTTTTGCTCCTCGTACTGTTTTCCCTTGTCTTCGGCTCAAACCAGTTGCTCTCTGCCCTTTTCGCCCTACCTGTACGCAATCAGCAATACTTCTTTTGCTGGAAGAAGCATGTCTGGGCTTCTGTGAGAAGTATCCTATGAAACAGCAAGATAGCCCCCAGAGCATGAAAACTATCTTTTCTTGTACGGGAAATGGAGCCACAGCAATGGTGGTAAACATAGGAACTTACTGGCAATGGCAGAATTCCACTTGTGCTGAAGAATGGAAAGAAAACTGATAAACTGGACACATCTAGTAAGTAGTGTTAGGAAACTAACAATTACAGCACATAAATGTGAAAATGAGACTTAACTGAACACCCACATGCTCTGTGGAGGTGCTCAGTACCATGCATGTCTCCTGCAGATGTTTCAAATAAAACTAAAGTCTTCAGTTAAAATAATCGTTTGAATGTAGAAAGATCAGGCAGGAAGAAATGGTGGAAAGGAAGGTAAAACAGCAAAACCAGGTACCAGACCAGGTTATTAGCTATACAGAGAGAAAGAATCATTTCTTCATATTAAATTGGGTTGGTTTCCTGCTGCCAGGTTAGGGGCTCATGCAGTACTATGGAGAGATGGGGAACTAAACAGTAGATGCAATGCATGTTTTAAGCCTGGCTCTTCCAGACCTACCTGAAAACACAGGGGCTGAGAATAGCCCTCTGTACTGATTTTGAGTCTTTGGCTGCAGGCTTATTTAGCCTCTGGGGAAACTAAGAGATTGCATTAAATATAATTAAATGAAGCATAGCAGAGAGAGTACTGCAGCAAGGTCCTGATCCAGAGCTAATGCTAAACTAATAAAATTAAATCAATTAAGGTTGGAAACAATACTCATAATCTGGTTATTGCATTTGAAACCTGAAAGGGAAGACTGCGTCATGGGGAAGGGACTATAGCACCAGTACTGATTGCAATAAGATTCAAGGCAAACCCACCATCTAGCCACATTACATCCAAACCTACCACCTGAGAGGCCATGGTACCTACTAAATCGTTATATCTTGAATGACTCCATACAAAACACCCACATTTTCAACACTATCAAAAGGCAATATTTGACAAGATAGCCGTGATCCAAGGGGCAGTGTTTGCAGGCAGCCTGAACACGTGCAGAAAGCCATAGCCATTTTACTAATAGGAGAAAGAAGAAAAAGAGCAGGGTGATCTTCTCCTTCCACCATGTGTTAGCAGGGGCTACCTCCTCTCTGGACTTGATGGCATCTCAGCCTACAGCCTTGAGAATGACAAAGCTGGGATTTTCCCCCACCCTCAGTGATTTTTTTGGTGAGATTCTTTATTTAGCCAGTTTTAGCTGGAACAGGCATACACTGCTGATCAGCTACGCATTGAACAGAGTTAGTCCATGTTATTGACCTTGACTTTACTTTGCAGCTGATTTACGTGTGTTTTGTTTCAGTGTTGAAGGGGTGCTGGTGTTTGTGAGGGGAGCTGTTAACTCACTGTGAGATCTGTCCAGTGGGGTCTGGTTTCATCCTGCTCTTTGTATGGCTGATTAGACTGGGATAGGGGCTTAATTCACTGCTGATTGAGTTTTCGCAAGTATAGCCCAGAAACTACTCTTAAAACATGTAAAGGACAAGGTGATTGATGTTGTATGACCAGATTCAAAGCTGATGGAATCAGGTCTAGCTATTTATTAGTTTTTGAGTCATAATCTCCTGGGTCAGCAGTTACAGTAAGAAGTTGCTTTCTCTCACTCAGACTGACAGTCCAGGCAACTCTTTCTACACTCAAGTGCCTGAGAGGAGATCAGAGAAAGCCAGGTTGATGTCAAGATGGTGACTCTTTTGCTGGGAAAACAGTAGCAAAACTTATATTCCTAGCTGGGTCCCAGCTGGTGAAAAAGTAAGTGGAGAGCTGGTAATTGCTGTGTACAACACTGCATCACATCTAACAAGGTGCCACCACAGCATGTTGGCATTTAATAACAATTAGGTAACAGGTTGCAGTTGTAGCAGCTAGTATTCCAATTTTCATTACAGAAAGATTTTTGCAATGTCATTTGCCTAGTTTAACAAAGCTCTGAGATTAAACAGATGACTCGAGCATGAAAGCATCATCTGCCAGCTACTGGAAAAGTCAAAACTTTACTATATAAAGACTAGTCTAACACAATTTGTGGTGCTATTATCAGCAAGGAAAAATCAGATGCTACCTTCAGTTTTCACTAGGAAGTAGATTGTTCTCCTCAGTTAAATTTTAAATAAAAGCTGAAGTCACTAGTCACACTTTGCAAAGGCCTAAGTGGGAGGTTTTGCTGGCAGCCAAGGTTCTCAGTAGTAGAATCCTAGTTCAAATGAAACTGAGTACTCAAACAAAACTGAGTACTGGAGGAAAAAGAAGATTAAAAAATCAGAAAACCAGCACAGTTATTTACTGTACATTTTATCACATAGTGCAAGTTTCAATGTTGAGGAAAACAAATAAATAAATTCCAGTGTAGGCAAATTCCTAAATTCAACTGTGTTCAAATTATATCAGTAGCAGATGTAACCCTGGCCAAAATATTAGAAGATAGATTTCAGTCTGCCTCCTCCCATTCTCCATCGAATTCCTTCTTTATTAAAATGACACAAGGAATGTAGCGAGGTAGAAGGAAGTTATATTGGGGTGGGGAAGTTGTTACTGGTTTGTTTGGGATGGTTCAACTCAATGAACACCCAAGGAGATTAAGTAAGAGTCTAATATTCAACGTATATGTTACTATTGTTACAACAAACTTATTTTAACGCAGTATTTGTAAATATTTCTTAAACTATCAAACTGAATTTTTTTTGAAAGGTGCTGATGTGACATGTCAAAATGTTTTTTGCTTTCTGTCGAAACAGTGGCAACAGTGGCTTGTTTCAAGGCTTTCTCCACCCACATAAATGTCCTTTCTTCCCACTATGTGGTAAGCACTATCAATTTTTTCTTGTGCTGCTTAGAGGTAAGGAGTCAAGAAAATGAAGGCAAGCATAGGAACAATTCATGTTACTAGGATGCAAAAAATGAAGTGCCAGTCTCTGGCATTTAAGTAGTATTAATGTGGTGCATTAAAGCTAAGTGTTTGAGACAGAGGGGGGTTCTAGTCTCCCATTAATTATTTTGTCTCAAGTGGTCATACATTTGCAAGCAGAAAATTCTGAGAGCAGCCCCCAGGTTTCTGGTATGCCTAGATCACGCTGGATGCAAAATGGGCTGCTGAGAAGCCAGCAACAGCCTCCTGGCTTGCTCTTCCACCTCCGTACATTTCAGCATGTGGCAGCGATGCTCACATTCCAGCTGTGCACTGATTCTAGGCCTGCTATAATGATTTAGGATTTGATCTTGAATTGTTATAAGCAAATATTTTCCACTGGATGGTGGCTTTCATCTGGCAGCAATGACACATTAACATAAAAGTTAAAAATGATCCTTGGAATTTTTTGTGCTGTTAACTTCGAGGCTGAATAAACTTCATTGGCAAATGCAAACATTACTTAGGAAACATGTTTAAAATAAGCCACAGTAACAAATCAAGTGCAGCGTCTAAAATATGGACAAGTTCAACTCAGATATTTTTCTCCATTGAATCCATGTTATTTCATCTTCCCAGTTTGTCATTTTTATATCTTGGCATCAAAGAAAGGCCAACATTTTTGTATTGCCTAGAGTTGCACAGAATCTGGCTAAGTAAAGCAGAAGCTATACAGTTCAAAATGACAAACTCATGCTTCCTAAGACAAATAGTATGAGACCTCTGCGGGAACATAAGCATTCATTTCTCTGAGATTTATTGTAAGCTGTCAGAAATAGCATCTCAAAGCAAAGAAAACTTTCACTTACTCCAAGTCTTTATGCAAATAACTGCTACCAAGATCTAGTAGTAGTTTTCTTATCGTTGTGAATGGACAAAAATTGCATTTCAGAGATCCCAGCATTTTAGAATCATTAGGTGAATTAGGCAAAAGAAGAATCTGTCCTGTGAAAGGCAGGTAGGTATCTGGAAGTTATTCTGCTTCAGAGCAAACAGGAGCTCCTTTCAGAGTATTCCTCCTCTCCCCCATGCAAAGTGACATCAAATATTCCTCAGCCTCAGGCCCCCAAAACAATCATTCCATGTACCTCCTAAATAGCCCAGAAATTGGGTCACTTACCTAGGATTGATTCAAGTCACCAAGGACCTTCAGATACAGAATTAAACCTGGATCTCCTACATGCCTACAAATGCCAAGCTGTTGCTTGTTACAGGAAGTATTTTTTCAATCAATCAAGCCTGTTGCAGTCTAGGTAGCATCTTATATAAAGGGAAAAAACCTGTAATGCAATGATTACTACACTCATTTTGAAACATGAGGTTAAGAGATGCCTAATTAAAATATAGCTGGCAATTACATTTGTAGGCATTACATAATTAATCATTCAATGTAGCAGTTCTTTCGGATAAATAATCCTAAATATATTCCTGAGAACATAAAAATGTAACTGCTCCAGTTAAACATGTACAACATGCATACCACCACGAGGTTTCTCTGTCTAGCTAAAACGATAGACGTTGTAAAGTATTCTTTATTCTGAGGCTGTTCACTCTCCTGGCTGTACTATGAAGCACCTGGGAAGATAAAACATTGCAACAGAACCAGGTGCGTGGGCCTGGGTTACCCTGCTCTGCAGACGTCTGCTGGAAGGAAGCAGTTCCTGCAGAGGGAGCAGCTGTCCTCTCCTCGGAGAAGCACATCCTGAAATGCTCTAACAGACCAGAGAAGCCAGCCTCCAACATTTCTCCTTACTAATTAGTTTCCTTCCACATTCAGTTTTCTTAGAACAATGCAGCAGGGGGAAGAGGCCAGAGCAATTTCATACAGCTAAGGTCCTATTTTATTCTTCATTGCGCTGCAACACAGCTTGATGTACTGGCACCAAGCCACAGTCAACATTCAAATTAAAGAGGATTTCTCTGCAGGACAGAAGAATCCCTTTTATGCAGACTCATTTCCTTCAGTTCAAATTTACTGAAACATAGTGATTCAAGACAGATGTGGAAACATTAATACTCCAGTATAATAATTTCTGGATAAAAGATCTTGCATACATGCTTTATAATGCTGTCTTCCTAGAAGTTATGCTGAACTACAGGAAGTGTTGTGAGAACATTACCAGAAGGCACACTGGGTTGAGAGCCTTCTTAGACAGTTTACAAGCACAGGATTTAACAAAGACTTCCAAAAACAACACATCAAGAAAGCTGCCAATATCACTAAGACAAGAGAGAGAGGCAGGGGAGAGCGGGGGAGAGTGAGTGAGCTCTATCCAGGTAAAAACCAAGATAGACTACTGAAGAGTCTCAGGACCTACCTGGCTTGTTTGTGTGTAAAGTTAGACCCTTCATTAATTTGTAATAGTTCAAGGTGAGATGCAGTTCTTAAACTAAAGCAGACTTTCCCCTAAGGATGGAAGAGTCCATTACACATTACAGTACAACTACGTAAGAACTCAGTTAATACCACTCTTTGAAAGAAGGTTATGGATTTAGCCCAATATGAAAGAAGAGGTTTAAAAGTGTGGAAACTAGCAACTACTGCTCAGCATCAGATCTTCCTTTACTGAACAGCAGAGTCACCACCATACCTGCCCAGTCCTCACTTTTCTCCTGCTCTGTGTTATTACATATTCGAAGGCTTGTTACTTGACTTTATTTCATTTGAAACGATATGTGTTGAGAAACATTAAAATTAACATTCTTAAAGTTTTTTGTTCAAATGAGAAAACTGCAGTACAGATCAACTTTTGATCTGTTTCATGACTAACAGCCTGCATTTTATTGTGTGCAAGGGATACACTGCATGGACTAGTATTTCCAGAGCAACTAGGCAGTCCATGTGTGATGTAATGCTACAGCAAGAGCTCTTCAAGCAAAGTATACATTGAAGTTCTCATTGCCCAGAAACAGTAGGTAGGCTGGAGAAGAGTATTTAATAAAGTACTAGTACAATGTAGATGCAGACCTAGGAGGGTAATGCTGTTCTGAGTGGAGACAGTACAGAGTGCCCTGACTCCTCAGTGGAGGACCTGCACCTCCGATTCTTCCTTCTCTGTTTTCTCTAATTCCTAATAAAACTGGAAATTAGCCTTTTTAAAAGACGGCTACAAAAACTATTAAAAATGGGAACTTCACAATCTAATTCATAAAATTCTGTTGAAAATTTAGTCTTTCAAGAATAGGCAAATTGAATCAAATGGGCAAAAGCTGCAGAGGGCACCGAGCACCCAATGACATGAGCTGAATTAACCTTCTCCCATGAGCTGAGAGAAGACAGAGAAAAAGGCCCTAGGCAGAGGTTACACAAATATGTTCCTACACGAAAAGCACTTACACATGCAATATACATGATTTGGTAGATAAGAACAAGACATTACCACGTATAATTATCACTCACATGCTTAAGTGCCTGTTTGTTTAGGCAGTCATCACATGCATGGAAATCATTTGCTTACATGCAACTGAAATCCTGTAATCTCTGCTCTTATTTGTGGAGCATTTCAGTTATTTATTTGCTTAAATTTCTGTGAGGAATCTTTAAATAAACATTCATTATTTTGTAAGAAGTGGAAGATTAAAATACCACTTTTCTTTTGAATGGATGATTTCCCTTAAGACACTGAATTTTCTTTTTTGGCTTATAATTTCTAAGATGCCTCAGTTGGTATGTGTCAGAAAGCACCAAACAAGATCACAAAAATCCGCTATCCTGACACCTGTAGCACATAACTGAAGAGCTGAATGAGCGAGACTTTATGATTAACTTATCAGTCAAGAAACAACTTCTCCAAGATGTGACAGAAACAGAGTATACGGGATCTTGGACTAGAGCTGTCTATTTAATGCGTTCTGTTGAGTTTACAAATACGGTAGTGCTCCAGTACAAACAACGTGAGTTAGTCTTTAAAGTTGGCATCACACCTACTTCGTTGTTTCACAGTGCAGCTAGAAAGTAAGCAGCTGTTCAAATTCAAGACAGAGTTGAACCAGTAAAGCAAGGTGGGACTTAGATGTGCTTTTTAGCTGCTAGTGGAGTGACACCGGATATCCTTTTAGTTCTCAATGAGGGCAAAGCTCCCTCCCACCCACCCACAAGAGTACCCACTGCATTTGTATAAGGTCCACAGCTCATGCTGCTCTTGGTTGCGTGATGATGGGAATTGGTGTGTATTTATGTCTATAGTAGCTATAGAAAAAGACTGCTTTTTTTAAACAGCCTCTGCTAGCCTCACTTACCTTGCTAACATCCATATAAAGCAATTGTAGAATTAGAAAGAAATACTGTAATGACTTTTGTGGGAGGTGAACACATACAGTTAAAGAATTTGGTGAGGAAACTGAGCACTGCTTTTGTACACACAGGTCTGCAGTATAAACACTCTTTATGTGGTATTTCTCTTGCTGCATGACTGCACTGATCTTCCCTGTTGCCCATCCCCTTTTCATCTTTTGATTGATTTACTAGACTTGGAGGTTTTTTAACTTTTTTGAAGAATCAAGTTTTTTGACTACCAAGACCTTCTCTTCAAGTCCCATACTTTGCAACCACAGCAGAACACATTTACATCTAGTTAATGTTTACTGAAAAAAGTCATTTCACTATAAAATGGTGTTTGGTGACTCAGAATAAGCCATTAATGAATCTGTACACTTTTGATAGGCCTGGCTTACCAAGATGCTGAGCACCCAGCTCCTTTAGTTATGCTTTCGGCACTTTGCATTTAAAGAAAAAAAAAAAAATCAGCCCGGGTGTTTGTACTCTAAACAGACACTAACAAACAGCTTTGTCAGCCAGCAAAGAATCTCAAGGGTGCTTTAACCTGATGTTATCGCATTTTCCTCAAGTGACAGTAAAGTTGAAGACTTTCTGGCATCTGAAATAGAAACTTGGGCACTTGTTTTGAAAGCTCATTAAAACAGACAGCCACAAAGGACTGTTTCCCAGAGACATTCAAATTGCTTATCTGGTACAGTATGAACGAAACTATTAACCTCAGTAGCTTTTTTACACTGCTGGCCACAGTGTGATCATGAACTCTGCAAATAATCAGTTTGATTGCCTTTCAAAAATACATTTTCATATTTGAACTACTTCATTGCTTGAAGTTCTCCCTTATTTATCTCACAGCTGCTAGAATCAACCCAAGAGTGATGTCTGGGAAAGTGCAGTTCAGATGAAACAGCTGCTGAGAGCACAATCAACCCAATGCTTTTGGTCAAGGATCACATGTATTGCAGAATAGTAAGCCCAATCAAAAATGTTTCCTTCATGTAGATTTCGAGCAAGGCACCTTTAGAAAGCTAGAAAACCCAGATAGCCAAGCAAGAAGTTATTTGCCCAAGTAGAGGGTTATCTCCATTAGAGGTAATAAAGAGTAGATAAGTACAAACCAGTGAAGCTCTGCTGTCACATGAGCCTGTGGGAAGTCTTGAATTTGGATTTGTAGTTTGTTTTTTGATCTGTCCAACTTACGTTCAGATGAAAACACTATCCTCTTCTGTGCCTGAAAAGCATGCCTTCTGGCAGCAAACTAGTGCTGTTACTTCCCCATTGTTTTGAGCTGGTACTGTGTCCTGGTTTTGGCTGGGATACAGTTAATTTTCCTTCTAGCAGATGGTATAATGTTGTGTTTTGGATTTAGTATGAGAATAATGCTGATAACACACTGATGTTTCCAGTTGTTGCCAAGTAGAGTTTAGACTAAAAGTCAAGGATTTTTTCAGCTTCTCATGCCCCACCAGCAAGAAGGCTGGAGGGGCACAAGAAGTTGGGAGGGGACACAGCCAGGGCAGCTGACCCAAACTGGCCAAAGGAATATTCCATACCATATGACATCATGTCCAATATATAAACTGCGGGGAGTTAGCCAGGGGGGGTAGATCACTGCTTAGAGACTGGCTGAGCATTGGTCAGCAGGTGGTGAGTAATTGCATTGTGCATCACTTGTCTTGCCTGGGTTATATTTCACTCTCTTTTTGTTATCTGCCTTTTCATTAAAATTATTATTATTATTTTATTTTTTATTTCAATTATTAAACTGTTCTTATCTCAACCCACGAGTCTTACTTGTTTTCGATTCTCTTCCCCATGCCACCAGGGAGGAGAGGGGAGGAGTGAGTGAGGGGCGGTGTGGTGCTTAGTTGCTGGCTGGGGTTAAACCACGACATATTGCATCTGAAAGAAGCCCTCCTGCCTGTTGCTGAGCAATCATTTCTGGCCCAATACAAGTTTTCAGTGTGAGGCACTTTTAAGCAGGCTAGTTAAAAGACAATAGCTAAAATCAAAAGGAAGACGGTTTTAACTTGGCTCCATTTGCCTGACAGGTTCATTGCACAGCCAACATGAAGGTACGTGTTACCACTAAGAAAGCAATAACAGGCTGACAGCTGTCATGACTACTTTGGAACAGTGGGGAGGGGGAAGCAGTGATGATTGCTTAACAGTCATGAAGCTATGCTGTGAAGGTAATTTCATTTAAGTAAAGGTAACCTGAACAAATGTAGAAAAGCAGATGGATCTTTAAGAGACACTGATGAGCTCTAGAGACTGTACACCAAATCCAAACAAGATCAGACTGGAAATAATGCATGACAAGCACTGCCAAAAATACACTGAAATGACTTACAGACATGAGGATACTCCATTACTTACAGACATTAAGTACGAACATGTTTAGTTTCTAGAAAATGGGCCCTAGTTCCAAAAAAATAAGTCATAGTCTTAACACGTGCATATTCCCAAAGCATGTTCCACAAACTACACCAGTCCAGGTCACCAAAACAGTCCCTGGCAGGGTGGCTAAGTTAGAGCTTTGCTTGTGAAGAGACATCAGACCTCACCCTGAAAGGGCCATGCCTACACAGTTCATGCTGCAATTGCATGTAGCTTCCAAAGCTTCACAGCAAAAAAAAGCCTTCTTACCCTTGAAGATAAAGATGTTCCTCTTCAGTTTGATTCTAGTGCAAGGAAAACATTTCTTTATACTGAGCAGTTTGTATCTGCATTAATATAGCATTGAAATTGATATCTAAATATGTTATTTATCTGATACTGGTGGGACTGAATTGAAAATTGCAGATTGTCATGGTTTAACCCCAGCCAGCAACTAAGCACCATGCAGCTGCTCATTCACTTCCCCCCCACGCAGTAGGATGGGGAAGAGAATCAGGAAAAAAAAGTAAAACTCCTAGGTTGAGATAAGAACAGTTTAATAGAACAGAAAGGAAAAAAAAATAATAAAGATAATAATAACAATAATAAAATGACAATAATAACAATAAAAGAATTGGAATATACAAAACAAGTAATGCACAATGCAATTGCTCACCACTCGCCGACCGATGGCCAGTTAGTTCCCAGGCAGCGATCCCCTCAGGCCAATTCCCCCCAGTTTATATACGGGGCATGATGTCACATGGTATGGAATACCCCGTTGGCCACTTTGGGTCAGCTGCCCTGTCTGTGTCCTGTGCCAACTTCTTGTGCCCCTCCAGCCTTCTCGCTGGCTGGGCATAAGAAGCTGAAAAAATCCTTGACTTAGTCTAAACTCTACTTGGCAACAACTGGAAACATCAGTGTGTTATCAACATTCTTCTCATACTAAATCCAAAACACAACATTATACCATCTGCTAGAAAGAAAATTAACTCCATCCCAGCTGAAACCAGGACACAGATATAACTGTCTTTATTGTAAAAGTCTTCATGGTGAGACTTTTCCATTTTTGACAGAACACCAAATATTATGAAAATTAGTACCTTGTGCAGTAGGAAGTCTTAAATTATAATTTTCAGTTGAGGCTTGCTGAGAAGAAATTACAACAAAGAAACAGCAAAATCTTTTGCATTTACAATTGACATAAATACTACTAAAGACTGACCATGGAGATGCAGAAAATTACTTCCTTGATATAAGCACAGTAGGCTAGTACATACCATTCTTCAGTCAAAAACATTCCAGTTACCAGCTCTGTGAGTCTATCGACAGGCCATACTGTCCAATACTGGTACACAAACCAGCTTTGTACCTACAAAAAAATTATAGTGAGGATACTAAAACACAGTTAATTTTCAGCAGAGTACGTAAGTCTATGATCTAAATGCATGCTGATTTCAAGTAGTGTGTGTGAGAGACTGAAAGAGTTAATGTCTCAAACATTGTGGTGGGGCAAGTTCTGCTTAAAGACAAACCCTGCACAG
>JANHGO010004934.1:0-23954 GCA_024606505.1 Aquila spilogaster
TCGCCTTGGGATGAAGTCAGCAGTCTTCCTCCTAACCTTCGTCCCAGTTTGGAGCATCTTGCCTACACTAATTTACCACTACAAATTCCCTTCTCTTATCCGTTCCTCTTTTTCCTGGGCCCCTTTCCTGCTGTCAGGAGATGGTTTCTGTTTGGGGGATAATTTACAACATAACATCGTTCCCCGACTGACAATAGTTCAGTTTATCTCAAGCACGCATCCCCTGACTGCTGCATTCTCCTGGGTATACACAATTTCTTCCAGCTGTAAGTTCCACATCTCTTAGTTATTCTAAGTTTACTAGTGGTTAGCGTTATGGGGTTCCTTTAATCTTATGTCATTAAGTGTCTTATTAGTCTTTACACCTTATATTCATTAACTCACAATCGCGAATTAAACATTTCTTCAGCAGAGATCCTGGCTCCTCAAAATTATCTCGGATGTTACTGACAGAATGCTGGAACTCTGCTTTTAGGCTCCAGGTGTCCTGCTTCTCTAGCGAAAGAAACAACCTTCCCAAGGCAGCACGTCACTTCTCTGAAGATTTCCAGTTAATTGCTGAAATTTATTGCCGGGTATTAAAGTTATAAGTAAAACTGATTGGAATTCCCTTTCAAATTGGTTGCATTGTGGACTTCTCCCGCAGAGATGCCGGGTAATATTTTGGTCTCCTTTTAATATCATTTCTTACCTCTGTTTTTATCTAGCACCTCTGATTTCTCTGTCCTGGAAAATAGAATTTCCTCATTCCAGCCCACTGGGCTCACTCTCTTCAGTGTCTGAGCTACATGCAATCAATCCCTTCCACTGCACTACATCCCTTCCTACATAATATCTTCCTCAGCATTTTTCTCAAGTCCATTCTATCTTCTTCCAGAATGACTGCAGATAATGACCATTAAAAAACCGTTAAGTTTCTTCCCCTTCAATGCTGCCGTATGTCTCTCTTCATCCACTCCACAGCTCACGCAGATTTGTGTCAACCATTGCGAGTGGGAAAACCAGTTCGTTACACCGCTACTGCCCCAGTTACATTAACTCTTTTTTTTCCCCCTGTCTGTACTCACAGATCTCATCTCAACCCCTGTGCACTCACATTTGCCAGGTGGAAAAGGGCGCATCCAGAAAGCTGTGCTGGGATCAGCAAAGTTTACATCTGTTCTTTCCATAGGGAGACAACAGTCTGAAGACGCACTCAGACCCGGCTTTAAAAACATAGCAATTACCACAAGTACACTTCATGAGTCTCAGGAATGTGCCCAAACTTCACAGCTCCTCTCCATCCTCTCCCCTTTCTGCAGGCTTTGAAAAGACACAGTGTTAAGGGCTGTGAGCATTGCTCCTCCAGGGAGCTCTCAGACTTCTCCCACTCTACACAGCGTGTCATATCTCTCTCCTCCTCTCTTCTCTCGTTGTTACCTGCAGGCAGTGGCCTCAGCAGCACCGTGCAGAGGAGCTGCTCCTGTACAGGCATCTTGTATGAGCTCCCTGTGTCCCAGCTCAGCAGCAGAGACCCAGACCAAGGCCTCCCTTTCTCTGCCTCCCACCAGGCTCCCTCTGAAGATGTCCCTGCAGCTCCAGGGGAACCTGCCGTGGCACAGGCTGAAGCGATCCCTGGTGTTCCCTCACTCAGCTGGGCACACACACTTCTATCCAGCAGCATCATTGCTCCTCACAAAAAAAAAGAGTAGCACATGAGTGCGCATGAGAGTCACCTTTCCTTGTCTCATTTTAAGACACCCATACAGGGACAGGGAGGGACATTGTTATGCCTGTGATCAAGGAAAGGACGTAATTGAGTCAATTTGAGGCATCTCATGCAAACATCTGGTGACATCTGTTGTGCCACAGGTGGTCCAAGACCTCTGCCTGGGACTGCAAGCACTAACAAGCATTCCTGAGGGACAGGGCTGCATCTGGGGGCACCCCCTTGGAGCCTGGTGGGGCACTCCTTTTGGCAACCAAACTGATAGTAGATGCCCATATAGGACAAGTATGTTCAGGGCAGCCTACGGAGGTGGTTGGCTGGATAAAAGGAAACACATGCAACAGGGAGAGCTGAATCTATTTCTTTTTTGTCTGCATCAGCTGTGTTTCCTAAATCTCCTGTGACTGCAATGGCTGTTGTGTCATGGACAATCCCATGTGGCCACACACCAGATATGCAGCACAGAGCAGTACAGCTCTAAGTGCTCCATGTGCAGTGCTCTTCTGATCAGGGTCACTGCTCGTGTTGCCCTGGAATGAGGCTAAATGAGCTGAAGCGCTGTGGCTCAGATGTGCACCGACAGGAGATGGAGCCCCATATTCCAGGACACAACTGGGATGGTTTGGGATTAATGGGATGTGGTGGGACAGCTTGTTCAACTGGGATGCTGCAATGGAGGGATACAGGCTCTGCATAACAGGGCAGCAGGAAGGATGGCAGGGACAGACAAGGGAGAGCTGGACAAAGCTGTGATAGCCAGGGTCAACCTTGGCTGTATTCACCTGAAGTAGTGGGAGGGTAGCCACAGCGGAGTGAGGAAGGCCAGCAGTAGAGCACAGACCTGGACTCCAGAGAAAACTTTTGAGGGGATTGAGACAGCTGATGCTATTGGAAGCAGCATCGGAGGATGGAGGAGCTCAGGGCATCTGCTGACCTTTAAGGACAGCCTTCCAGGACAAGAAGGACCAATCCAAATAGCTGCAAAAACAAGCATTCACCTCGGGAGGTGACCTGAGTAAGCAAGATCTGGCTTTACAGGGAGAGTACAGTTCACATCTGCAGAGAGAAAACCAAAAGCCAAAGCTCAGCATGAGTTGATGCTGGGCAGTGTGGTGCGTTGTGGTTTAATGCAGCGGCATCTCAGCACCACACAATGGTTCTCCCACTTCATCTCACCTCCTAACGGGGTGAGGGAGAGAACTGGAAACAAAATAGCGCTTGTGGGTTGAGATAAAACCTATTTACTAAAGCAGAAAAGGAAAATGGAAGCAAAAATGCAAGGATAACAATGTACGTAGCCACAGTGCAATCACTCAGCACCCACCGACCAGCACACAGCACCACTACGATGGCCTGCCAGCAACACAAAGTCTCAACCCCCACTGACCAATGCCCAGCAAACCCCAAGCAGCAACCCCCCCGCAGCTTTATGGCCTTCTGTGTGATGACACAGGGCATGGAACAGCCCTTGGCCTATTTCAGGCCACCTCTAGCTCCACCCTGCCCTGCACCTTAGCAGTCCCAGGTGGGATGTTCAGAGGAGCCTCTCTCCCACCAGCCTCAAACGTCCATCTGTGTGGAGACAGGATGCTTTCCTTTCCTTGCCTTTACTGGTGAATGCAAGAAAGCACAGTATTTTTTCTTCTCTCTTTCCTATAGGAAACAGCACATTTCTGTTACCAGAACTAATAACTGACCTCGCCACAATTTCCTTGGCATCTGGGAATAGATGTACAGTGAGTAGCACAAGTAATTTAACATATCCATAATACATTGGTGAAGCTTGCCAGTGCTTTGTGTGGTGACACAGATGGGAATGAGTGACAGACTAAAAGCCATCTCCTCCTGTCTGCTTTCCCTGGTGAAGTGGGAGCTGCTATCATCACAAACAAGCTGCATATAACATCACTAAGGAAGGAGCTCATGGGCACACAGCCAGAGAAGGAGGGAACTTTGACATTATGCTCTTGGCTGTCTTTCCCATTCTTGCATTCTTTATCTTTTTCATCACAGTTTCTGATATTATTACTCCATGATTTTCAATAATCCACCATCCATTCTCATTCTTACCTGCCCACAATATCTCTGCCAAATGGTCTTTATTGCATCTGGGTGGGTCTTTTAAGTTTGAATGTTTTTCAGCCTGAATGTCCCATTTGGGGTGACAATACTCCTGTCAGTTGTAAATCTCCAGAAGCACATTCAGAATGACAGGTATCTAGAGAGGAGACGTTTATTTTGTGCAGAGCACAAGGTGGGAAATCTCCACAGATCAAACACATGGAGTCTTTACACTACCTTCCATTTATAGACCCAAACGTTTTCACTACACACCCACCTAAGTTACACCTATTTGTAGGAGTACGTAAGTACAAGGTTATGTAACATATTGGAATCTTCTGTGTTTGCATGGGGGTCTTTGGCGGTCATTTGGGGAGTTATCCCACCCCTTGCTTTATCCATGTTTGGGCAGAAGGACACTTAGCCTCTTCTGATCGGTTACGGTTTTGGACTTGTACCTCACCTCAAGGATGTCTGTCCTTGTTGGTTCTTATTTCTGGCAGCCTTGGATCTTTGAAGAGAAACATCCCGTCTCAGGAAGGTTGTTTTTCCTATGTAAGCAGGACATCTAGAACCTAAAGCAGAGCTTCAACCATGAGCAAAATACCTCAGCCAGACAAAAATGTCCAATAATCAGCTTTTGGGACATCATACCAAGGTGTTCACTCTGTGGCCACTGCCGCCACTGCTGCAGGAGTCTCCTCCCCAACACTCCCATGTGTCCTGCCCACAGGTGGATGGAGCACCCAGGAAGGTGGGCCAGGAGGGAAAGAAAGAAAGAAAAGTGGACCAAGTGGGCTGGGCCATCAGGTTGTTCATGGTTCACCCTTGTTCACCCTGCCAGTAGCGCATGCTTGTCACAAAGATTAAGCCACGCATGTCTAAGTACAGTGAAACTGAATGGCTCATTAAATCCGCTATCGTTCCTTTGCTTTCCCTTTTAGAGTATTTTCAAATCTCTATGACGAGTACCAATCAGTAAA
Organism: Aquila spilogaster; assembly: GCA_024606505.1. Taxonomy (NCBI): domain Eukaryota; kingdom Metazoa; phylum Chordata; class Aves; order Accipitriformes; family Accipitridae; genus Aquila; species Aquila spilogaster. The sequence continues at coordinate 4,753 of JANHGO010004934.1, forward strand.
TAGAAAGGCAGAGCAGAGTAAAACTCAGGTCCTGAGCTTTTTCAGCAACTCAACAGCATTTTTAATAAGTCAGTCGGAATGGTTGGTAATCAGTACTCCAAACTTGCAAAGGCTGTTCTCTCTCCAAATACAGAAGCTATGTTAGAATAAAATACAACCACCTCCAGCACATTTGGCAGCTGAGTGCTGCACTGCATGCAGTCTGTGGACTGATACACCAAGACTGCTGCTGTGTGGCAGCTGGGCTCTGGGTTCCTGAACCCTAAACACATGCTGGGGCTGCTCCCCATGAAGCAGAGGAGATGGAAGCAAAGAGAAAAAAAGGTAGAAGAGGCAGATGATAAAGAAGATGATATTAATTACTGGCATTATTCAATTGGAATTAAAATTGTCATATATAACAACAAAAAAAAAAGGAAAAAAAAGTCGATGCAATAAAGTCAACCCGAGCTTTTCCTGGATTTCAAGTTGTCGTGCATGAATGATAAACACCACTGTTGTTGCATAGCTTTCTGCAGGATGGATATAACTGCTGTTTCAACTAGCCAAGTGACAAAGCCCTCCCTGCATGCCCTTCTGCATGAACATCAACTTAAGAACGTCCCCCTCCTTCAGGCATCCCATCTTAGCATCACAAGAATGAAGTATCTTGGATTCCAAATTTCTCCTGTTCCTGCAGCCTGGGCACTGCAGCCACGCTCTGCAAGGGCTCAGGATTCTCTTGGAAGGGCTTTCCCCAAAGCAGAGAGAAAACAAGTAAATAGTGTGAGTGGAAAACAAAACCTGAGCTTTGCAAATTTTGATGCATCTAAATACACGGGGGGGAAATCAGCAATTAAAATGATTGTGGGGAGAGAAAATACAGAGAGGGAAAGTCTTCCCCATGCTCCTGCATATCTCTGAGGATATGGTGGCTCTAGAGGAAACTGCTTGATAAGGAACACCTTCTGGAGTCACAGCAGAGGGGCGACACATGAGCATCTTTTCTGCCCAGCCAGCCTTGCAGAGCACGAGTGGAGGAGAATCCTGCCCCAGTGCAGGGATATCTCACAAGATAAACATGCATTGCAGAGCTTGTTGCACTCTGAAATCTCTGTGCTACAGATATGTACCCTGTGGGTACACTGACTTCTGCTCCTGGCACCTGCTGAAACTCGGGATGTTGAATTTAAGAACAAAAAAACTAAGCTTTTCACAGGTGTATCTGAGCCAGCTGAGCTTGGTGTCTGACAGCTGCCCTGAGTTCCTGATCAAAGCATCTGGAAAAAGGAGTGTGGCCAATGTGGAGCACTGTTAGGAAGGGTGATGGCAGTGTATACCAAACGTACCTTCTCCCAGAAGCAAGCAGTGGGCTGCAATCAGTGCTAAAAATACTCTCCTTCAAAAATGATCCAACGAATGGAACACGTCCCCTGCGAGGACAGGCTGAGAGAGCTGGGGATGTTCAGCCTGGAGAAGAGAATGCTCTGGGGAGACCTGAAAGCGGCCTTTCTGTATCTAAATGGGGCTATAAGCAAGAAGGGGACAGACAACTAGCAGGGCCTGTTGTGACAGGACAAGGAGAAACATTTTCAAACTTATGAGGGGAGATTTAGATTGGATATAACAAAAAAGATTTTTTACAATCAGAGTGGTAAAGCACTAGAATGGGTTACCCAGAGGGGTGGTGGATGCCCTATCCTTGGAGATATTCAAGGTCAGGCTGGGGAAGGCTCTGAGCAATCTGATCGAGCTGTAGATTGCCCTGTTTGTTGCAGGGGAGTTAGACTACGTGACCATTAAGAGTCCAACTCAACCGATTCTTTGATTCCACATTTCCCCATCTTCCATGCACTGTTTTTTATTTTAAGAAAATAGGGCCAGACCCCAAGGAAAACAAAAGCTTTGGGACAAGTCGGCTTCTTTATTCTCCCCCTTCCCTTTCAACTGCAAGTGATTTTCAGTATACACACAAGAGCCACTTCACTGCTCTCCTGACCTTTGCATCTGATTTATCAGTGGAATCGGAAATCACTGAGAGGAACACATGCACACAGACACACAGAACATTCCTACACATACGTTATTCCTCAGGGAGCAGGCTCAAAAAGCTGCTTGCAGGAAAAGCAGAAGAGAAAATGAGGCATGGAAAGAGATTTTCTTTTTTTGTTGTTGTTGGTTGAACCTCTTCCTGCATTCGGGACATACGTAGCACTTCTTCCATGAGTGCAATCTCCTGTGAGTGAGGAACTCTCACTCTGCACAAAGCCCTTCTCACACTCGAGGCATTTATAAGGCTTCCTGCCACGTGGACTCATCGGTGCTTTGTCAGCTTGGAGCTGTGTTTTTGTCCTCCCTGGTGACTTCTTGGTCCAGGTGAGGTTTCCTCTGGATCCTCATCTGTTGACCCACAGTGGATGAGTTTCTCCAGGGTGAGAAGAAGTGACTTCCTCAGACAACTCCCTGTGCACAGACCTGGCAGAAACGTGTTTCTGATCCACCTGCTGTAACCACTGGATTCTCCTTTGCATGTCCACTTGCTCTGTCTCTGGCAGAAAGACAGCAATATGGGCGATTCCCCTGGAAGGAAGGAGGAACATCATTTACTTTGGCTCCAGAGCTCTTCCTCTGCTCAAGGATTTGTGAGGTTCATCATCATGCAAATCCACAGGCAGGTAACCAGGTTGGGGCTCTAGCTGAAGACCTTCCCACATTGGTGGTACTTGCAGGTTCTGTCTCTTGTGTGGATGTGCTGGTAGGTAACGAGGCTGGAACTGCTTTTGAAGCTTCTCACAAACTCAGGGCTCTTCTGTGATCTGTCTCCTCTGTGGATGTGCCTGAGGGAGTGGAGTTTACAACCGCTTCTAAAGCCTTCCCCACACTCAGAGCACTTTCAGGGTCTCTCTCCTGTGTGGATGTGCTGCTGAACTCTGAGTTTGGAATTGCTTTTGAAGCTCTACCCGCACCCAGGGCACCTAAATGGTCTTTCTCTCCTGTGTGGACGCGCTGGTGGCGGATGAGGTGGGAACTGCTTTTGAAGTTCTTTGGACACTCAGGACACTTAAAGGCTCTCTCTCCGGTGTGGATGAGCTGATGGTAGATAAGGTGGGAACTGCTCTTAAAGCTCTTTGGACACTGTGGACACTTAAAAGGACTCTCTCCTGTGTGGATGCGATGGTGGATTGTCAGGTTGGAACTCCTTCTGAAACTCTTCCCACACTCAGGGCACTTATAGGGTCTCTCTCCCGTGTGGATGCTCTGGTGGTAGATGAGGTCAGAACTGCTTTTGAAGCTCTCCTCACACTCAGGGCATTTAAAGGGTCTCTCTCCTGTGTGGATGTGCTGGTGGCGGATGAGGTTGGAACTGCTCTTGAAGCTCTTCCCACACACAGGGCACTTGAACGGTCTTTCTCCCGTGTGGATGCGCTGGTGGCTTTTCAAATGAGAACTGCTTTTGTAGCCTTTCCCACAAATGGGGCATTTGTAGGGTCTGTCTCCTGTGTGGATGCGCTGGTGGATCATAAGGTGGGAACACTGCCGGAAGCTCTTCTCACACACAGGGCACTTGTAAGGTTTGTCTCCTGTGTGGATGCGCTGGTGGATCGCGAGGTCAGAACTGCTTCTGAAGATCTTTGGACACTCAGGACACTTAAAAGCTCTCTCTCCTGTGTGGATGCGCTGGTGGTAGATGAGGTCAGAACGGCTTTTGAAGCTCTTGCCACACTCAGGGCACTTAAAAGGTCTCTCTCCTGTGTGGATGTGCTGGTGGGAAAGGAGTTTAGAACTGCTTTTGAAGCTCTTCCCACACTGCTGACACTTGTAGGGTCTGTCTTCTGAGTGTGTGCGCTGGTGGGAATGAAGTTCTGAACTAAAGTTCTTCTCACCATCGTGGCATTTGTTGGGTCTCTCTGACGTGTGGACGCACTGGTGGATATGCAAGTTGCAACTTTTTATGTAGCTCTTGTCACACTCAAGGCATTTAAAGTGTCTGTCTCCTGTACGGATGCACTGCTGGTTAACAAGGTCAGAATAACTTTGACAGCTTTTCTCACTCCCATCACATGTATTCTGACTTTTCTTATGGCACACTTCCTTGCTCCTTGAGTCTTTACATTGCTTTTGACCTGTGCTGCAGTCTAGGTGTTTCCTCGCTCTCTTTCCTGGACTGTTTCCCAGCGGCTTCTTGACGTGCTCTCCTTGCTCCAGGCTCCCCTGGACATCCCTCCTGGCTTTTCCAACAGAGGCGCTAACGCACTGCCTCTGGGCCATGCCACTGTTCTGCAGATCTTCCTTTATAGTTGTGATACCACCACCTGCTGGATGACAGAGGAAATTCAGAAATATCACACAGTGCCAAAACATTTCCCAGCCAGAGACGGCTTTTCCCAGCTCCAACCTCCTTTCCTCCATCACTTCACCTGAGCTGCGGTCTTCTGCCATGGCTTCCAGACTGTGCACATCTGGGATCCAGAGGTCTTCCCCTCCTTCAAGCAGGGAGATCACCACAGGCTTGGGGGCTGGAAGTGATGCTTAAACGATAGAAACAGGGGAGATGAGAGGATTTTCATGACTCTGGCAGAGCTGCTTGTCCAACAACGTTATTATGTGTCCCTCTCAACTCTGAAACCACAATTAGGGCCTGACTGACACCTGCTCAGCACATACTGGCTTCCTATGGAGCTCAGCACGCCTTTCACATCTCTGAAAATTATGCAGGCACTTTTTCTTTAAAATTCCCTTTAGGATGTTTTAATTTATTCCAAATTGCTCAGTGCCCAAGGCTCCAAGAAGATTTATGGGAATCAGCACCGAAAGGCACGAAATGCTACAGCAGTAACCTGGGAGTCATTTGGTTGCTGTGGGTGGTGGCAACACGCAATCAAAACAGCAAAACAAAGGGCTGTTTGCAGGGAGCTGATGGTTCCCCTCCTGGCTCATGCCTACTGGCCAGCAGTGACTCTACACATCAAGACACCTTGTTGATTCAGAACCTCGGTTAAGTGACAAAGGGCTTGCTGTAGCCTTTGTTAGCTTTGTTACATCATGGAGTGACTGTGCACATAGGATCCTTTAGACATAAACTACTGACCAAGCCTAGGACCAGGAGTGGATCCAGCCGCACTCCAGCTCCTTGCCTCTGTGGTTCAAGGAGTTTAGAAAGCAAGGGGATCCACTCTGAACTTTGTGACCCAATCGGAGAATCTCTGGTACGCGTGTGTTTAACCCAAACCACTATGCCATAAATACGCGTACCAAGTCATCTCCAATCTTGTTAAGTCACTGTTAAATCACTACAGCATATCTATATTATATGAATAGATAGATCCCTGCTTCACCCTTAAGAGCATATAGCGTAGTTCTACCCATCCCTGATAAACTACATAACTATATCTGGAAAGAAATCTCTCAAAGTGGAGTAACGATGCATGGAAAAAAAAGAAGCATTAGTTTTACCCATTCCTGGTGTCCTGATTTATAATCAGCCTCCTGGCATTATCTTTAGTCTGACTGTAGCATTCCAGAAATGAGATATCAGAGATGGAAACCCCACTAGGGTCTGGGAAGCTGAGCACGTAATTCAGGCAGCAAAGAATTAAGATTACCAATGTAAATGAAACAAAATATTGTGGGTCAAACTGCCAAAGCAGATTTCTGGCTCCTGGGCAATAAATTTATGTCAGCCACTCACTTTGCAATTATAAATACTCATGAGAAATATTTTGGGTTTTGATGTTTTAAACACGTGACCTGGTACCAGCTTCAAACACTGATGCCACAAAGGCAGGCGGCAGTGCATGGCAGTGCCACGGTCTTCAGGGTTTCACCCACTGAGAAGAGAGAATATTGCACAACAGTATAGTTGAACCAGCCCGTTACGATCAAATCACCATCTGCTGATGCTGTCTTATGGTTTTAACTACACCTTGCAGCCTACTTATTGATTCACAGTGCTGCTAAGCATAAAAATGACGGCATAATGGATTTATCCTTCTTTTTAATGGGAGAGAGATGGACATGAGGTGACGGGGCAGAGAAAAAGACAGAAAAAAAAGAGCACCGGTCTGGGTTCCGGCGTTGGTGCAGCCAATAGTGCTGTAAGAGAACTTGTCCAGAAGGATAAACAGAAGTCTCGAAGTCCTTCCCCTAGCTTCTCTCAGACATCCTTCTACGTCTGCTAGATTTACAAACTCTGCAGTCAACAACTCTCCTTGGGCAGGGGAGCTGTGGCCAGAGCAAGGCTGTACTGTGCACAGTGAGCTCCTTCTTCCTTGATCTACCACCATGGAGTAACCTGCTGTGCTGAAATGATTCTCTTTTCTTTCACAGCACCTACATTACCCAAAAAGGGTGATGGTCATAATCCAGATAAAGAAAGGAAGATTCACTTACCCACCCCAAGGATCAGGGCTCGCCAAATACTCCAAAAGAAAGGATTTCCAGGTAGAGATCCTTCCCTCGTGGCAGCTTCCACCTGTGCTCCCAGGGCTGTGTCCCTTCCCCAGGTGCTCAATCACTGCTTCAGGCTGGGACTGAGCAATTCCCATACAACATAATACAGAGGTGTAGGGTAACTCACAAGGGGAAGATGGCAAGTAGCTGAGAGAAAGCTTTGAGAGTTGCTCTTTATTTTTTTAGTTCTGAATAGTTTTAGAGACACTGAAGAGAGCAGGCCTGGTAGACTGGTATGAAGAAACTGTACTTCTCCAGAACAGAGAAATCAGAGAGCTGGTAACAGTAAAAGAGTGGAGAGTGAGAGACAGAGGAATAAGGAGAGGAAGACAAAAAGATGGATAGTCTCCACTCTTGGATCCAGCTGTGGAGTTTTCAGTCTTGGTCCACAGGTGGAGAGTCAATAAGGCCCTTCCCCAAAAGGAGCTTATATAAAGCCACTACTGCTGCTTTTCTTGGGGGGTGGCATTACTTTTGACGGGGCCACAATCTATGTCTTAATGGATTGAGTATATTTCTATTACAATTTAATAAATTATGGATAACACTTTTTCCTCTGTTTAATTCTATTCCACAGCTCTGCTTCCGTCTAGAACCTCTCAACTCTGCCCTGCTCCAAAACCATTCCAACTTTTAGAACTGAATGTATCCTGGTACACAGAGGGGTTGAATGGAGTGCACCAGCTGCAAATGGCATTGACTCTGATTATTAATTACAGGAGGTAGAACTGCAAGTAGGAAAGGGCTGACCCTTCAAATGGACATGATGAGCACTTAACCAATCCTGTAGGTAAACTCTTATCAGTAGAATCAGAGGCAATGTGATCCTACATTCCTTGTCCACAAAAGAAATCTATACACAGAGAAGGCATGCTAGCCCTGTGAATGAACTGCTCAGCACTCATCTCTATGCAGGCTTGAAATAAATATCTCAAGCCTGTGTGCATGCCAAGCTAGAGAACTCAGATTTTGGGACAGCAGTAGCAACATTATTAGAGACTGGGACATCAGCATGAACACAGCATTTCTGTTTGTCATCCTATAGGGTGCTGTAAAAGAAAATGGAGAATCACCTTGGTGGGGAATTCCAATCAGGATACCCCTGGGAAGCTGAAGTCCCCCATGAGAGCAAGGGCTAGTGATTGCACAACTCCTGCCAGCCACTCGTAGAATGTCCTGTCTGTCTTTTCATCCTGGTCTGGTGGTCTGTAATGGACCCCCACCAGGATGTCCACCTTGTTGGTCTTCGCCCTGATCCTGACCCACAGGGACTTGACCTTACCATTCCCAGCCCCGAGCTTTGTAATATCGAAATGCTCTCTAACATAGACAGCTACACCACCCGTCCTTCCTTGCCTTCACCTTTTGAAGAGCTTATACAGCCATCCATTGCAGCACTCCAGTTGTAAGAGTGATGTCACCATGTTTCAGTAGCGGCAACTAAGTCACAGTTGGCATGCTACACGATGTCTTTCAGCTCCTCCTGCTTGTTGGTTGTGCTGTGAGCATTGGTGTATATGCATTTCAGCTGAGCCACTGGCCTCCACTCCAATTGTTCCCCAGACTCATCTCAAAAAAGCCTTGTTTTGTCCCCTTCCCCCTTCATACCTAGTTTAAAGCCCTCTCAATGAGCCCTGCCAGATCCTGGGCTGGGATCCTATTCTCCCTTTCAGACAGATGGAACCCACCCGCAGCCATCAGGCTAGGTGCTGAGTAAACCAGTAAGCCAGAAAACCACCTCATCATCAAAAAGAAACAAAGTTCCCGCAGTGGCACCAGCCTCTCAGCCACGTATTCATCAGAATTGTTTGCCTGGTCCTCTCAGTATCCCTCACTGCCACTGAAGGGACAGAGGAGAACACCACCCAGCTCTACCCGCTAACTACCTGAATCCCCTGAAGTCCCTTATGACAGCCCTGAGGCTTCTGTCAGCAAGTTCATTGCTGCCAGCCTGAGCGATCAGTAAAGGACAATAAGTGGAGGAGTGAACCAGGCCAGGAAGTTTTCTGGTGATGTCCCTGACTCGGGCCCTGGGGAGGCAGCACGCTCCCCTCTTAGGAATGCCTAGGGCTAACGCTTTTTCCTTCTTTAACAAATTATTACTATTTAAAAAAAACAAATAATTACTCTGCTTTTGAAGATTTGTTGGCAGGTTTTTATTTTGCTTTGCTTTGGTTCTGAATCCATTCCACAATGGTTAATGTTGAGCGCCAACTCTCTTCTGCCCGGCTCTGCCCTTTGGGGTCAGGCAGGCTTTCCTGCCTTTTAATAGCTCTGACAGAGGGGAACGGTCAAAGTCAGGCTGAACCCAGGAAGCCACGACCATCCGCCAGAGAGTTCAGACTCCGCTAATTAAGTGTCCTTTCTTGCCTCAGGAAATACCCTCAATGTTCCTGTAACACTCAACGCGTTCTCGGTGCCAATTCAGACGTCTCATCCCACCGGGTGGGTTGTGAGCGAGATCAATCCCCTGAGCGAGCTCCCGGCTGCTCAACGGGGCCCTGCCGCTCGGGAGCCCACGCCGGCCGGGCCCGGTGCCCCGGCTGTCCCGCACCCACCGCATGAGATTACTCAGGACGATCAGGGACGGCACACGCAGCCCAGCGCCAGGTGCTTAACCCCGTCAGCTCCGCCGGAGGAGCGCGCAGCGCCGCAGCTCAGCCCTGCGCACGGCTCCTCCCGGTGTGCAGCCGGTTCCCCGGCCTGCCCCGCGGCCCGCACGCTCTGCCGGACCCTTCCTCGCTCGGCCTCACCCGCTCCGCTGCTCTCCTGAACGCGGCACCGACGCCCGCAGCCGCCAACAGGACCGCCTCCGTCCACCGGAAGTGGCGCGACCGCGAAGGAGAGCACTTCCGGTCAGGGCTGCCCCGCCGCCGTCCGCCGGAAGTGGCGCGACCGCGAGGGAGAGCACTTCCGGTCAGGGCTGTGGCGCTGCGTTGCGGCTGTGTGCGCGCTCCCGGAGGTAGCGCTGGGGAGGGATTGCCGCGGGCCGCTGTGACGACAATCCCCGCTCCAGTCGGTTTGCTTCGTCATCTTTATCCCCAAAGAGGCAGCGGGCGGCCTTCAGCTTTCTTTATCCGAATGAAGGACAGTCCGCCGGGCACACCGCTGCGGGGGCCGTGCAGGTGCTGAGTGCGTTGTCGCTGATGAACAGCCATGCGTGCTGCACCTGTAAAAACCTGCACAAGCAGAGGTGGCCCAGCGTCACTGTCACTGCTGAAACGCACCACCCACTGCATCACTGTGCTCACGTCCACTGTTTGGTCGGCACAAATGTTCAGCAAGCATCGACGAACGTCAGTGGGGGCCACGTTTTCCACATGGAGAAACCCACTGGCACATCTTTGCTTCATATGCATTTCCGTGTCTGATGCCGTTTTGTCACACTGTGGACTGTGAAGTCTGTAACCTCTGAGTACTTCAGCCAATGAGGACAGGAGGAAGGGACAGTGTGATTGAGAAATAAGGACAAAAAGGAATCTGCAAAGCCCAATATTTCGAGAGACTCCGTAGGAGTATGTCCCAGTGGACTCTTTGTTTGAATAAAGAAAGCTAACGGCTCTCCTCTGTCTGTTTTCCCATACTAAATGCTGAGCTGAAGTGGCGGGAAGCCTTGCCCTTAGCTCTGCTGATAGAATAGCTTGTATAGAATAGCTTGTAGAGCTAAATAAAAAGTCCATTTGAATTGTGTGGTTAACCAAACCCCATGAAGAAACTGGACCAGGGATGTTTGCAAGGGAGGAAAGCTGGGTAAGACAGTATTTACTGTCTGTCTGTGGTGTTACCTCGGCTTCACAGAACAGTCACCCATTCCACTGCATGTCCCGTGCATCTATTCTGACCATTACATCAGGTACAAATCAGGATCATATGTTGTTCTGCTTCACACTCACATGGCAGTAAAATGAAAGGAATTGAACCCTTGTGGAAGCAGCTCCTGAGAAAAGCAGCACAAGTCATCCAGTGGAAACCATTAACACAGAGGCGAGGTGGCACGTGGAACCCACTCAACAAAACTCTTTTTTTAAGAAACAAAGCAGAGAGGATGGCGTATGTGGTCGATTATAACGTGGAGTTGTGGTTGTATGGATGCTTTACTTTGCCTTGAGTGGGACTGAAGGAAGGAAGTAAAGGAAGCAAAGATGCTCTAGAGACACTTAATTAGCATGAGAAAACACACACGCTTGGGGGGAGATCTGGCCTGATAATGAGCGACCACCTCAGGCTGATGAGCTGACACCTGGATTCTGCACACTATTGCTCTGTAACTGTTAGACAACAAAAAGAAAGCAACCCATCAGTGATTCTGTGCCTGCTTCTTAAACTATGCAACATGCCTGGCATCCAGCTCTAGGCGTGCTTGCTTTGTGAATTACTGCCTGCCACCTGAATATAGGCTGACTTGGAACACATGTTCAACAGCAGACCTCGACTCAGTGGGCTTCAGTGCATCGGGCACAACCCGACCCTTGCTGAGGGACAGAGCGGTTAAGCACTGGGCTTAAACTGAACTGTGGGCAAGGAGGTGTCTTGCTAGGGAATCTGGGAGTCTGCACTCTTCTAGGATGCTCCGGGTGGGAAAAGACTGTGGAGGAGCTCACTGCCCCCACCCAGCAGCAGCCCTGGGAGGGGAGCCCTGTGAAGAGAGCCTTGGCTGGAAGCCATCCAGGCAGCACTGTGGCGGCAGGAGGTGCACTAGAGCTGTCCTGTGGTCGGGTCTGGGTTGAGGACACTCAGCGGCATCTTCTGCTGTTTGCGATTCCAAGGAGCCGGGCTGCCTGCAGCAGAGATGGGAGCGGCCTGCTCCATGCCCAAGGTGAGTGCCCTCCATTGCTCGTGCAGAGAAACTTTAACCCAGCTGTTCTCTGATGCTTTGAGGGACTGTCTCCGTGCTCAAGGAGGCTCTTCTGCCCCCTGCCAGCAGCACCAGGATGGGGGAGGGGAACAGCAAAGGGTGGTTCAGAACCAGTACTGCTTTACCCCAGGTGGGATCGTGGTCCCGGCTCCATCTCCTGCCCAGCACAACAGGTTTGCTGGTCGAGATGTGGTGTAACGAGGGGAGCAGCTGTTCCCAGGCATATTGCAGCCCGGGTTGGGCACCGAGGGACACGGGAAGGGGTTGGAGCTGGGAACGTGAAGAAGCAAGCAAAGGAGGTCAGCGTACTCTGCCGACCTGTTGGCTCTAATACAGCATAACTGGGGCTGCGTTTCTCCTCCTTCCTCTAGGCCATGCAAGACACAAGACGGCCTTGCTCTGTACCTCTGCATGCATGGATTCATGCTTTAAAATACTTCCTACCTCCTACCTGCTTTTGAGTTTGTAAAGCCTCCAAGTAGGGCGTTTCCATTTCCCTCCCCGCTCCCTGCCAGGCCCCGACGTTCCTTAGGGGATCCAGCAGGCAAGATCGACCTCTAGCGGCTCTTGTAAGGTTACCTTATGTTCAGCTAGTGCTTGGCTTGAGTGCTCACTTGTTTTGAGGCTTGTGCTACCCCCTGAACTACAGGAGTGGGGTTTCTTTGTTGTGCAAACACTTTCCGAGGTTTCTCATGAGGATCTCCCTGCAACTGAAGATGTCTTTAGCACACAGCTGCTGCTGGCCCTGAGCATATTCAGCATCTGCACCAGCTCTGGCGCTGGGCTAGTTCTGTTCTGTGCACACACACACTGCATTCCTCCTTGCATTTGAATCCCAGGAACAGGGAGAACTTGAATGTGGTGGTTTAACAGCAGCAGGCAGCTAAGCACCAGCACCCAGCTTACTCACCCCCGCTCCTAAACAGAATAGGGGGAGAAAATACATTGGAAAGCTGGCAGCTTGTGGGCTGAGCTAAGGGCAGGGGAGTTCATGCACTGGTTACCATCAGTGGCAAAAGAGATAGGTTCTACCATCAGTAGCAAAGAGAAGGTTAATTTACTGCCTGTTAGCCTTACTATTGACAAACGGGAGCAGGGAGAATGAAAAGCGATCTGAAAACACCTACTCTCCTCCTCTAAAAGCAGTATCTAAAACATCAGACACATGGTGGGATGGCCAGCTGAATTGACGCAGATGTCAATGTTGTGCAGGGCAACCTGCTGAGCTGGTCAGCTCTCCAAATAGTTAAGTGCCACTGACAGAGCCAGGTTCCTCTCTTTCTCTTTCCCATAATTGTACTTATTAGGTCACAATTAGCAATAAAGAAATTCTTCATTGAACTTCTAAGAACAGATCTTTCCTAACGTGCTGCATCCTTACTTTGCCTATCCTGATTCTAAAGGTATATTGATCAGAAGAGAAAGGCAAAGTAGAGCATATGCTCTCTGGTAAATGAGAACGGAGAACTGAAAACAACAGACATTGAGCAGGCTGAGGTACTCCACAAGTTCTTTGCCTCAGTCTTCACTGGCAGTCAGGCTTCCCATCTCTCTCAAGTCCTTTAACTTCTAAGTGAGGGTGTTGAGGGGGCAAAATCCCTCCCACTGTAAGCAAAGAGCAAATTTGAGACCAGCTGGTGAGACTGAACGTGTACAAAACTGTAAGGTCTGATATACATCCCAGGAACTCACTGATGTAGTTGTCAAGACAGCCTCCATCATAACTGAAATGTCATGACTGTCAGGTGACAGTGACTGGAAAAAGGGAAAAAAGAGTCCCATTTCTAAGAAGGGTAGAAACAAAGACCCAGGAAACTACAGGCCGGTGAGATCACCTCTGTACCCAGGAACAAATCCTCCTGGGAGCTATCTTAAGGTACATGCAAGACAAGGAGAAGATCCTAGACAGCCAGCATGGATTCACCGAGGGCAGATGATGCCTGACCAATCTGGTGGCCTTCTATGATGGAATGACAGCATAGGTGGTCAAAAGAAAGCTGATTGAAGTCATCTACCTGGACTTGTGCGGGGCCTTCGATACTGTCTCACTCCACATCCTTATCTCTAAATTGGAGATATATGGATTTGAAAAATGGGGAAGTAGTTGGGTGTATGATTACAGGCAGAGGGTTGTGGTCAACAGCTCTAAGTCCGGGTGGAGGCTGATGATAAGCGGTGTCCCTCAGGGTTCCATCTTGGGACTGATGTTTTTAATATCTTCATCAGTGATCAAATAAATTCTTCATGATGGGAGCGGTGAGGCACAGAAAGAGGTTCCCCAGGAAGGTTTTGGATTGCCCCATCCTTTGAGGCATTCAAGGCCAGGCTGGATGTGGCTCTAGGCAACCTGATCTAGTGGGTGACAACCCTTCCTGTGGCAGAGGGGTTGGAACTGTATGATCTTTAATATCCCTCCAGCCTAAACCAGTCTATGATTCTCTGAATCTAACTCAGTTCAATTGGTCAATTCAATAGCCAAATAAATATCTGTATAAACATGCCAAGGCACCCTAACACAAGCACATGTGGCTGGCAGTGGTCACACAGGATGGATCCTTCCCACAATGCAAGGGGGAAGGATGAGGAAAAGGATGAGGTTCTCAATGCCTTCCTTACATCCGTCTGTAATAGTCAGAGCAGTTATCCTCAGGGTACTCAGCCCCTGAACTGGAAGACAGAGTGGGGAGCAGAATAAACCCTCCACAATTCAGAATGAAATAGTACGTGACCTGCTGCTCTACCCGGGCTGTCACACGTCCATGGGATTGGTCTGGATCCACCTGAGGGTACTGAGGGAGTTGGTGGATGTGGTTACTAAGCCACTTTCCATCATTTAGCAGCAGTGCTAATCAAACAGGGAGGTCCCAGATGACTGCAGACCTGATAATGTGGTGCCCATCTACAAGAAGGGTCATAAGGAGGATCCGGGGAAGTACAGGCCTGTCAGCCTGACCTCGATGCCAGGGAAGGTTATGGAACAAACTATCCTGACTGAGATCACACACGTGTGCTGACAACCCGGGGATCGGGCCCAGCCAGCATGGGTTCATGGAAGGCACGTCCTGCCTGACCACCCTCCTCCTATGACGAGTGACCCACCTGGCGGACGAGAGGAAGGCTGTGGATGTAATCTACCCAGGCTGTAGTAAAGCCTCTGACACTGCCTGCCACAGTATTCTCCTGGAGAAGCTGGCAGTCCATGGCTGGGATGGGTACGTTATTTGCTGAGTAAAAACTGGCAGGAGAGCCAGGTCCAGACAGCGGTGGTGAATGGAGATCCAGATGGTGTCTGGCAATGAGTGGCATTCCTCAGGGGTCGGTACTGGAGCCTGTCCCATATAATTATATTTACTGATGATTTGGATGAGGGAATTGAGCACAACCTCAGTAAGTTGGCAGATGACACCAAGTTGGGAGGAAGGGTCGATCTGCCTGGGGGTAGGAAGACCCTACGAAGGGATCGAGATAGGCTGAATCACTGGGCTGACTGCACCTGTACGAGCTTGAACAATATCAAGTGCTGAGTCCCGCTTTTCGACTACAGAAGCCCCGTGCATCACTGCAGGATCGGAGCAGAGGGCTGTAACGCTGCGCGGAGGAAAAGGATCGGGGGGCGTTGGTGACAGCCGGCGGAACGTGAGCGCCCTCGAGTGGCCAAGGGGGGCAATGGCAGCCTGGCTCCATCAGGAATGGTGCAGTCAGGAGGAGCAGGGAGGTGATCGTCCCTGTGTACCTGGTAATGTGCTCACTGCAAGAAGACATTGAGGCCCTGGAGTGTGTCCAGAGAAGGGCAGCGAAGCTGTGAGGGGAGCACAAGTCTTATGGGGAGCGGCTGAGGGAGCTGGGATGGTTCAGTATGGAGAAGAAGAGGCTCAGGGGAGACCTCATCGCTCTCTCCAGCTACCTGGAAGGAGGCTGTAGTGAGGTGGGGGTCGGCCTCTTCGCCCAGGTAAGTAGCGATAGGACTACAGCAAATGGCCTCACATTGCACCGTGAGAAGTTCAGGTTGGCTATTAAGAAAAGTTTATCCTCAAAAAGGGTGGTTAGGCATTGGCACAGGCTGCCCAGGGAAGTGGTGGAGTCACTGTCCCTGGAGGTGCTTCAGGAAAGGGTAGCTGTGGTACTTCAGGACATGGGCAGTACTGGTGGTGGGTGGATGGTTAGAATGGATGATCTTAGAGGTCTTTTCCAACCTTAATGATTCCTTGATTCCATGATTGTCCTCTCATACCTCTGATTCACAGAAGTAGCATCAAATACACCGTGGATCTTTCTAAAGTGCAGAAAGTTACAGTGAGCCATGTCTGTTCCGTAACGTTCATGAAGTCCTCAAGGTTTGTACAGTTAATTGGAGAGGATGTAGTTATGGAGAACGATTTCAAAGGGCACACAAGAAAAACATTTCCTGATTTTAAAGGGTGTATTTGATTGGTTCTGGAGCATCATTCTCCAATTGATGTGGATCCAGGGTGTCTCTATAGGAAATCTGCATAGGCAGGAAAAGCAGTTGCTTAACGTCTGACACTGCACGGACAACCTGACTGCTCACCTCCCCAGCCCTGACATGTCTGCTCAGTGCCACCTGGCACTTGCGTTGCTTTTCCTTACATCAGACTTCTCTACTACAGTGTGCTGAATGTTAGAGATCCTTTGTACCTGCTCTCCTCAGGGAATGGGCTGCACACAGGTGCAGAAGGGTTTTTCTTACATTTAAATGAACAACAGTAAAGCATGGCACGAGTTACCAAGAAACAGAACATTCTCTTCAGCTCTATGCCTCCGGTGAGGTTCACCTTTCCCAAACGATAACTGTACAAGAAATATTTTACATATATAGGTTGGAAATGATAAATATTAATATGAATAGCATATTAATTAAACAATAAGGAGCTGGCTACGGACATGGTGAGACAAACTGCTAAGGACAGGCAGGCGTTAGCTCCCTGACACTCAAGTCAGCAACTGCATAGATTAAAGGGCTATAAATGATCAAAGATTAAGGGGAGGGGAAATTGGGATAACAATAGAAAGTGCAGAGGTCGAGAGAGGCAGCTGGAGAGGTGACTTCCAACATGGTCAGTGTGATCAGGACAGGTGGAAGTACCTGTAAAATGAGGGAGGTTAAATGCACAGAATGAGAGAGCGTTGTCAGTGCAAGAGCAGCGGAAGACCGATGCTTCTTTCCCTTCAATTCTGAAGAGTCATGTTTTCTCACGATAGAAATTGCACTTATTGTATGGCGTTTTATTGACAGGACTGAATCGTTGCAGCTGATGAGGAGGTGCTGAGTGTTTGAAAAACACTGGAGATGACTTCAGGTTTTCAAGCAGAGCTCCACTGTGTGAACACAAGCAGCCAGTGCCATCTCCAGAGGCCCCAGCGTCCCTGAGGTACCTGCCTGGGACTGACTCCTATCAGAGAGAACCTGCAGGAGGCCAGAGCCCTTTGGGAACTGCAGGTGGAGCCTGGAAGGAAGGCCCGAAGGGATCTAAATTGCTAGCAGTTGTCTTTGTCCCTGGAGCTGCAGCCCAGCCCAGCACACTAAATCCCCCCCTGAACAAGTCGGTGGATCCTCCAAGATGATCCCCAGTTGAAGTGGCCACTGGGAATCCAAGAAACTCTTCCTGGTTCTTCATAGATATCCAAATATCCATGAACCGTCCTGGATTATCTGTGGCAGACTCAGACTGAAGGACTCAAGTGCGGGTCATGTCAAGTGACTGTGGTGGAACCCATCATTCTGGGAGAATGTCTCCTTTTACACAGGGAAATTAAAAGGGAACAATGTGAAAAGACCCGTCAGGCCAATCCACTGAGTAAGGGAAAGTAAAATTGATTGTGCTGTAGTGGCAGAAGGCAAACAGTATTGGACTGTGCCTCAGTTTACTAAAAGCTGTCTAATCCATTTAACCTGTGAGCGAAAGCAAATGCTGTGAGTGGAGTGAAGGACGTTGATTCGTGACATTACATGAGGAAGACAGTAGATTGCTGATGTAAGAACTGCCATGCTTGTGCCATGGGCAGCGCTGATTATGCTGGAGTAAAAGCCTCAGGGCGGCACCAACGTACTGAAGGCCCATGGGAATGACTGCAGATTGACTTTGCAAGACCTTAGCCCAGGACAGCTTGAAACAACAAATGCATCTTGCTGTGAGTAGTTCCTTTTTGCAACGGAGCAGAAGCCATTTATCCCTTCACAGAGGCCAGTGCTGAGAAAGGCACTTCAAAGTTGCTGTTTCCTGTCAGCTTTTCTCTGTGAGGTCTTCTCTGCATCAAGAGGTCCCGTCTCAGCACCAGCTTTGTTGCACCCTTTAAGCATGAACGCTGCAAGGCCTAAACGTAACACATCTCACGTGGCATGGGAGAGGGAGATGAGACTGAGGGGGTGCATTTGGGTGCAGGTATTGTGAGGAGAGACAAGGCATCAAGGAAGCAGACAAGAAGAGGCAGCAGAAGTTGTGATGCTGGTGATACAGCACGGCAGCAGGAGGGCAGGCAGGGCTTGCTCCTTCTCACGCGTCCCTCCCTGCAGGCACAGAAATGCTCCTCTGCCCTTTGCCAGGGCCGTTCCTGCTACCAGAGAGCCTTCCCAGGGCGATGCGTCCATACAGACCCAAGCAGCCGCTCCTGGTTCCCTCCCCGTGCTCCTGTGGTGCCCTGAGTTAGCAGAGATGCTCTGCAGAGTGAGACGGTTACCCATTGACAGTCTGACCTCTCCCACTCCCAAACTGAAGGTATTACATAGTAAGAGGAGTTGTTGTTTTTTGTCTGATTTGGGGGAAAGAATTGTTGGCCTTCAGAGTCTCCTAAAACGGATAATTCAATGAATCGAACAAAATAATTTATACAAATCAGTAAATTTTGTCGCAGTGCGGTGGCCACTTCATAGGGGCCCTCTGTCCGTGGTGCTGCGGCGTTTCCTGTCGCGCTGTCTGCTGGGGGAGCGGCACTGATAAAGAAGGGATGAATACTTAGGAATGAAGCGTCTGAACAAGTTGACATTATTTAATACGTTTCTTTGGCCTTCTGGAGAATTCCAAGGAAAATCAGATTTACAGACATCTGTCCTTTTTGGAAACCAAAGCCTTAACAATATTGTTGATATAACTCTGCGTGTAGAGAAAATGGCTTTGATCCAAAACCCGATAATGTGGAGAGAAAATAGAAAAGGCAAAATGGCAGAAGGCGCGCAGCAATAGGAATGGCACTTCAGTGACAACGAGCCTGCCTCTGTTTATTTCAGATACGCTGTTTTTCTCTCTTTCTGCATTCCTATCCACATTGTAGAAAGGACTGAAGGAAATAAGAAGCTGAATAAATCAGAATTAAACGAGAAGAAAATGAATGTCAGCAACCCCAAAAAACACTTTATTTTTTCTTTTTTGCATGAACCTGACTTAATAAAAGCTTTTCCTTTTCTGAAAAGTACTTATTCACATGAAACAAATAAAGCTGGAAACAGAACGTAAGGCATCTAAACGAGTAGTTTGCAGAGATGGCATCCTTCTGTCTGCCGTGAGAGAAAGCAGGCCCTGAAGCACTGCGTTATAGCTCCATCTGTAGGAAGCTTGGACGTAAACAGTTCTCTGAGTCGCAAATGCACATATGGACGTGTGTGTCGACTCCGGCATATCCTGTAGCTCTTTTTGGAGTCCTGGAGTTTACACACGAGGTCTCTGACTCTAGGTCCCCTCTAGGAATTCTTCCTGAAGTCGAAAGGAAAAGAGGGAAAAGGGAAGACGAGAAGGAAATAAAAGTGAGATCGTATTCACAGAATCACAGAATTGTAGGGGTTGGAAGGGACCTCCAGAGATCATCCAGTCCAACCCCCTGCCAAAGCTGCTCCCTACACCAGGTTGCACAGGTAGGCGTCCAGGCGGGTCCTGAATATCTCCAGACAAGGAGACTCCACCACCTC
>JANHGO010004935.1:0-23952 GCA_024606505.1 Aquila spilogaster
GGGACAGCCTGCCTCACCATGGTCTTCCCCACGGGCTGCAGGGGAATCTCTGCTCAGGTGCCTGGAGCACCTCCTCCCCCTCCCTCTTCACTGACCTTGGTGTCCGCAGGGTTGTTTCTCTCACACGTTCTCACTCCTCTCTCCAGCTGCCGTTTCTGTCTGTCCCAGCAACTTTTTTTTCCTTCTTAAAAATGTTATCACAGAGGCGCTACCACTATTGCTGATGGGCTCGGCCTTGGCCGGCGGCGGGTCTGTCTTAGAGCCGGCTGGCATTGCTCTGTCGGACACAGGGGAAGCTTCCAGCAGCTTCTCACAGAAGCCACCCCTGTAACCACCCCCACCCCCCCAAGCTTGCCACACAAAGCCAATACAAATTTTTTTATTTGAAAATAGAATCATATGGTGACTGCTGTTGTGTCTTGGATCTTTTGGGAGTCAAGAGCTACTGGAGAGATGATCTGAATAAATGTCTAAGCCTGAGACACTTGCAGTGCATTTAAAAATCTTAACTAAGTCACTTTAATTTGGCCTCTGTTTTTTAGGTTCCTTTTGGTCTTTAAGGCAATGTAACATAAATTCAATCCAAAAGGAGAAGGGACAAAAAGTAGTTCTTGCTTTGCTGATGTTTGCTGTCTCTGTGAACTGCAGAGAAGGACACAGTTCACACCAGGTCACCATATCCTTAGTAGTCTCCATAACCTTTTTAGTTCTTCATCCAGAAGAGGTCCTTTGCTACTGGTTCTCCTTTACACTGAGAAAACACAGTGCTGACCTCCAAAGCTGAACCTTGCTCATAGACAAGCAGCAGTGCTGCCATTGAAGGGAAGGGAGGAAATCCTCCGAAGGAGGCTTGTGACAGAGTGAATTTTCCATTCCTCTGAGGTCTCTGGGATTTTCACAAGGTGCTCTGACTCACAGCGAGGTGCTTTCCAGTTAGTTTAGTTTTGGAGCCCAGGCCATATCACATCTGGCAGTAGCACAGTTGACAATAAAAGGCACTAAAGACTTCTTCATTAAAAGGTCTCTCATGTGGGAACTAAACTGGATAGCAACTCCCTCTTCTCCAGGGACAGTGACCAGAAAGTGTTCCAGAATGCAGTTAGGTGTGATTTGTAAAAATTTGTCTGGGAATGTCAGAAAGGGGTAATCTTATGCTACAGGACATTTTATTGACTGTGGGATTGAGCTATTTCTGGTAAAATGCTTAAATAAAAAGCATATCTCATCTCTTCATTGTTGTGTGCAAAGTATAGGCAGTAAAAACCACCTGTGCACAGAAACACTGGGTTTGCAACAGCATCAGTGTGCATGGGAGCACTTCTGGCAAAAATAAAAGCAGAAAAAGAAGTTCTGTTCCCACCACTTCTGGGTGCTTTCCTGTTATGGGACAGTCTCCCCTCCCCCCTCAAAATAGGCTTAAAACTTAGAAAAGTAATTAAATTTTATGATTAGGGGTTGGCAGTTGAATTCTCAATTACAAACTCTCTTCTTTAAGTATGCTGCAAAATCAAGCTGTGTTAATATATGCTAGCTAACCTCAAGTTTAATATATGCAGAACTGGTACTCTTTCAAATTAAGTTAAATGGTTATTGTTAAACCCAAAGTAGTAAAGCTACTGGGGCCTCCCAGGGTGGGCTGTCAAGAGCCGGTGCAGAGAGTCTGAGACCTTGTGAATTTTTATTGTGGGTTTTCAGTGGATTCCTTGCAGTCATTATCCCATCTTTCACTCACTCCCATACTCATCTTTGCATGTCATGGATTCCCTGTAAGGATCCATGACAGGCTGAGTAAATCCGCTTGGATTTATAAGGTCTACCTTTAAAAAAAAAAAAAAAGGGGGAAGAAGAAAAAAAGTCACATCAACTTTAAAAACAAGGCAGCTTTACAGTTCATGGTATAATGAGCAAGTATTGTGGCTATGAGTCACAGGTTGTGTAGAGGTTTTAACTGGTTTCCTCTCTTTTTTTCTGCTCTTAAAACCATCCCCATGCTTTTCAGATATAAGAGTCAGACTGAAATGGTAGGATAGCGGAAGTTTCAGAGGCACCCTCCCCTCTACAGTCACTGCCCTGTTTAACGTCCACTGACAGCGAAAGCAATGTTGCAGGAACTTCTGGCATTTTCAGATGGACCAGTGCTGTATCCAGTGTGGTGTATCCTCAGGACACCATATGGTTGCCATCACCCAACCAACTCAATAGTGAAATTATACAGCCATTTCCTCTGCAAATTTGTAAACTTTCATACACGTCCTTTTCGAACTGACAGAGGAAACCAGAAACAGATATGCCAAGACCTGATTCTCATTTACACCACGATCTGTGTGTGCTATGTGCTTTGCAGTGTTGGGAACTGCTGGGGTAAATGAGAATCAGCCCCTAGGCCATGAGTGCATTGCAGGAAGTTCTCTTCCCTGGAGAGCAGCCTCCTTTTGTGTCCAGAGAGCTGCTGAAGTTCTGCCCTGGGTGTCTGGAGAATGAAGTTCCAGCTTCACAGGTACTGTTTCCCGGTTAGGAGTTGCATGTCAAAGGCTGCAATGCTGCTAAGTGCAGGTTCGGTGGCCTGTGTAGGAGATCAGGACAGAAACATCACATCTCTGGCAACAGTCAGACAGCCTGAAACAATTATTTTGAATTTTTCAAAAAGTGTGAAATCCATGGTTTATGGAAGAAAAGCTGGCTCATTGGCTCTGTCAGCTCTGGGTTTTAAAAAGTCCAGCTCCTCAGAGGACCTGTACAGAGCAGTCTCTGGAGTTGCATGCAGCTTTTTGGGCCTGTGAAAGCACATTTTTGTTTCACACTCTTTGTATGGCCAAAAGCATACCTCTAAAGAAGGTCCAGTGTCATCTCATTGACCTGAAATCCCTGAAGATGTTCAGAAAAAATAGGTCTGAAAGATAATACATGGATTTGATGTGCAATTTTTTATGGTCAAAACCCCACTTGTTTTCTATCTGCTTCATCCTGAGATCACTAGGTGTGGTTGGATAGTTAATAGATAAGCTTTTAAGCTGTTGGGACATGCTGAACACTACCAAAAGTAGTGCTGTTAAAGAAAAATGGTACCCCCGGCAGCTTTGGGAAGCTGCCAGCACTTCAGTGGGATGTGGGAACCTCCTCAGCCTGTATTGGCAGTGGTTGTAATGCGGTCCTAGAATCACAGCGTGAAGATTCAGGCTGGAAGAGATTGAGGCACGATTCCCTGGGAGACCTCTTAGTCATAAACAGAGATTAAAACATGCCCAGCTACAGTGTTTGTTTACTGTAAGAAGTCTTCTGAAGCTGCCTGGACAGAGTACCCTTTGGCATGCTGAGGCGCCTGGCTCTATTTGCCCACTCTGCTCTGGCAACTGTCTTTGTTAGTTGCAATATTCTAGCACGTAGCTGGTCTCCAAGGCAATGGTAAAGATCAAGTCTCATCAAGGCAAATTACGAGAACAGCAAATTAAGGTTTTCCTTTGGTATTTTAATCCAGCGTCCTTGGAGCTTTTATTCCTGTAAAGTAACAAATGTCACTTGTTTTTGAAAAGATTATCCTTAGTTTGTCAAAGATGGATCTCTTAATGAAGAACGGGACTCATTCAGACATCTTGACGAAGTCTTTGTGAGAAGTGAGAGAGGGCCTGTCTTGCAGGAGTGGAGTCATGGCTCCCATATGGATCACATCTGTACTTTGCAGGGTACATGCTCCAAACCAGTGGGAAGGGTCAGAGGCATGGCTGGCCCTTCAATAGCATGACAAACAGTGTTTACATAGGCAGATGTGCTAAATACACTGTAACAAAGCACATTTAAATCAAATTACGTTAATTATTTTCTAGTAGGTAATGCTTTTGCTCAAGACACTAGAAAAGGCTTTTGAAAAATACTTGCCCATACCTAAGCACAGCAGCTAAGAAGGTAAGAAAAATCTAGGGGAATTGATTTGACAGATAAGTAACCTCAGGGATAAGAGGAAAGACAGCTCATGCTGAGAGTGCAGAGCCTTGACGGGTTTGGAAATGCATTCCTTTGTGTCTCGTGTCAGTCAGGTATCCCTCAAATGCATGCCCATCTCCTGTAAACATTCCCCATAGCACTGGTAATAGTTTCCACCATCACAGGCATGCTCCAAGGATTAATTCCTTCATGGTTCTTTCAAACATGCAGAAATGGAGGAGGAGCTCTGCAGATTGCCTGTGGCAAGGTGGCATACTGCTCCCCAGGAAAGCGTCTGGTGCTGGGTGCAGCGTTGCTGATGGGGCATGCATTGCAAAAGCCAAAACAAGCAACATTGCCAATTCTAATAATCTAAAAGCCAAGAGTTATGAAATTATGATAATTTAAAAAAAAAAAAAAGATCAAAAAGACTCTTGAGTAGCATGTTTTTTCTGTCTGTTTGATGGAACTTCATGGTATGCAGTGATGATGTCCTTTAACTATGAGAGTTACAAACAATTATTTTATTTTTTTAAAATGAAAGCTAAGATGCCTGCAAGTTTTCATGCATCTAGGTAGAAGGGACTTTCAGAAGCAAACCACATGTCATGAGACTCAGGCTGAACCTGCAGGAGCAGCCAGTTTTGGAACATTCTAGCACAGTGGAACAGCATTTCCATTGCCAGTTGACTGAGGGTTAGAGATACATGAGGCTCCAAAGCTTAATCCCGGTTAGAGCCCTGACAACACTGATCTTATGTAAGAAGCCTTAAAATCTTTATTGGAGTTCCATGTGTTGTTGAGTCCAGAAGCAGATCAGCAGGCACTGAAATAGCCAGCAGAGTAAAAAGATTCAGTGAGGAATTTCATTCTATAGGGGCACCTAATTGCTAAATGTTTACAACTCTGGTTAATTATATTCTAATTATGTAGTGCCCTGAATATTTTGTGGTGGCGAGGACTTAATAAATGTGATTATTAATCAGAAGTTTTAACAAGTAACAGCTTCAGATTTCATCCCCAGGAAAAAATGTGTTTCTGTATCCCAACGTATTAAATTAAGGTAACGCATTTGTGGCGGGATTTTTAGTATCTATATTTATCTATCTGTCCATCTCATCTGGCTTCAATATCACTGAACTGTAGAGATGATCAAAAGCAAAATGAGAACGGTAAAGCTAGGGTCTCATTTGAAATACTGTCTTTCCAGGCCGATATTTTTCCAGTCATTCTGCCAGCAGTCTCAGGTCTGCATCGTCTATTTAAATTTTCATCTCATCTAAGTGCAAATCTTGGCCCAAGCCAAGGCCATCTGTTGTTGGGTAATAGTTGTGATTTATTCTGCCTCTCGTTGACATTCATGCTCATGGGCCAGATGCTGACTTGTAAGATTTGCTTTTATTCATTCTCAGTTTTATACCATGTGTTAATATCACAAACAGCATTTTAATTTTAGATATTTTTGTCTAGTGTTTAAAATTAGGAATGAGTAATAGCATCACACACCCCTCTGGGATGCAATTCAGCATACTTCAGAACAGGATAGGACAGGAGAAGATATTTTACATGTTATAAATACATTCAAACACTGTTTCTAAATGTCTAATTTCTTTCTAATCACTAATCCGTACACTCATTTATGTTGCATATAAAAAATTAGGTATTGCTTTCAAATAAAAGTTGTGGACTATTTGAAGACTCAAGAATGTTGTAGGTAGCTAAACTGTAAGCAAAATATTTATGATACTCTGCAGCATACCCCCTGCTACGTTTGCCTTCAATGTAGAATGAGGGTAGTTATGAAACTTTGCAAGTTAGGACTGATTGTCAGAGGGACACTCCTGCTTATAAAAGATAAAGATTATTCAGGAGATGGATAAATTTCCCTAATTCCAGATTTTAAAAAATGGCTCTTTGTAGTAGAGATGGGCAGCATCCAACTTCCAGACAATCTGTGCATCTTGCACATTAGCTCCTGATAGCAGTTTGGACTTACAGCTGACCGGCTTTTTATATGTCTGTCTTCTCCAAAGTTGGTGTTGAAACACTGAGGAGTTGTGCAGCAACTCCAAAGCACGTTTGGATACAGAAACGCAAGTGGAAATGACTTCATTGTCTCACTATCTGCTGTGGGAGCAGAAGGCTCTGGGTCTTCCCTCCCACACTCTTCAAACTGCTCCAGTAAAACAGAGGAGTAGCAGGTGAATTGATACATGAACGTAGGTACCACTTTGCTGTGTAGTTTTAGGAGACGTTTCAGAGTCTGGAAACTAATGGGAAGTTAATGTCTTGGGTAGCAGAGCAGCTTCATCAAAAATGGTTCCCTATGCACCTTGTTTCAGATCCAGTGAGTTGATCTTGTCAGGTTGTGTGTGGAGGGATTACTAGTAATAGTGCACAGATAATAGGTATCAACATTTTTATCTTATCAGTTTCTGTCTCTAACAGGATTTTGTGTGGCTGAGCAGGATGTGTTGGCTCTGCCATGATTTGTGTAAAATAAATTCACTTCACGAGGTTAGACTGAATTATAACATTTGCATTTTATGTATCTGTCGTCCTTCTTATGTTCCTTTGGTTTTGAATATCTGTAATTGTGGTCTAGAAAACAATGCTCCTTTTTGTTTCTCTGAGGCAGGGAAAGAAGACTGTGTAGGAATCATTTAATACAGCTTCAGGTGTTTGGACATTGTTTGACCAGTCTGAACTAGACCTCATTCTCATGAGAGTCACTGGAGAGCAGCAGACTTCTCTGGAGCTTCAGTCATCTGCAATGCTGTCTTAGTGTAGAGTGAAATACCTGCTGGAGTTGCCCACTTCAGTTGACTGATCTAGCAGAAAATTACTTGGTGTTTTTCTTTTAAGCCAGAATTATGAGGAAGGAGAGCAGATAGTGGTGAACTGCTTGTTTCTTCTTCACAGCTCTTGAAACATCATTCACAGAAGTCTGAAATCAGTTGAGATTGAGTCTAACTCCTGCTATTTAAAAAAAAAAAGTGGCTTCTAGGTGAGGCAGAACTAAGAAAGGTGAATTTTATACCTCATTTTCAGTGCAAGCTTTAGAATAAAGTATTGTTTTCCAGCACATCAGTTTGGTGAAATCTGAATCTGCCCAGCAGTATTAGTGCATAGTTTGGCTGTGTGGTAGTCATGGAAACACAATTTGTTAACTGCAGAGTCAGTCTGAGCCAAGTCTTTGAATTTAACCATGATGGAGGAGATGCAGAGTTGTAAAGGCCAAGTCTGAGGTGTTTGCACTGCCTCCATAGTTACCGTAGGACTCTTACGAGAAGTTGGTACTGCCAGTGTCTGACCTATGGACTGCTAAAAGAGAGTCATAGAATCATCGAAATGGGTAGAGAAAACCTCTGGTGGTGCCTAGCCCAACTTTCTCCTTGAAGTGGAACTGTTGCTGACAATAGATAAGGGCAGCCGTGGCTTTTTATAGCTGGGTCTTGGAAACCTCCAGGATCCCCTAGCTCTCTGCTGACCTGTTCCAGGATTGCACCACACTCTGGGTGAAGAACTGTTTCTGAATGTCCAACCTGAACCTCCTGTGGTGCAGCCAAGAAAGCTAATGGTACAGGAGGTACCTGAGGAATTTTCCTTATTTTGTTGCTATCCAGAAATTTGCCTTTTCTGCCATCACGCTGCTGTTTATTTCTGTAGAGGTACTTCAATTGTAAAGTCTTTGTGATAGTTCTTAATACATTTTATACATACAGTAAATAAACATGCCATTATAAGCAAAACTAAGCCAGGGTCAATTAATGTACCAATCTTCAGATATGTTAGCAAAAAATAGTAGTCAACTTGTAATGATTCACAGGTGATCATCTATGCAATACTTGTGTTTTGCTAGGTAAGGATGTTGTGGACTCTGAGAAGTATTGAAAAAGAAAAAAAACAGGATAAGCATTTTTAAGCGATGTTAAAAATAGTCGTCAAATCATGACAAGGACATTGTTACAAAATATAGTTTTAATGGACGCCTTATCTTTGGCCTGTTCCCTTGGGAACGCTGAATTTCAAGAACAGTTTTTCTGTAAAGTTCATTGTCTTACTAAGTGTTGTCTTAATCTCAGTGGTTCAAAAATGAAATGGGAATTACATATGTAGTCTGAGAATTATACCAGAGTGGTTTTATAATTTTGGTACCAAGATGTTTTTAATTACAGTCATTTATTGAAGTAATGTTTTCTTCTCGTGGTCAGTCATTTGGTTTTGGGGGGGATTTTTCAGTGGGAAAAAAAGAGAGTGATATTTCTGCAATGTATCTACAGAATTTCTTGATGTATTTAACACCTAACTTTGCATGTAACTCAGTTCCCTGAATCTTAGATCTAACAGTGTAGTGTTTAGATATTAAAATGGGGAAAATACAGTTACCCTGACATTAAGGAGTTAACAACTGTGTCCTGAAGGAAGACTAATTCAGTCTGCCAAAAAGATAACCTTGGCCAAAAGCATGAGATGTTTGTGTGCCTGTTCTTACGCTTAAGCAGGGAGCCGAAAAGCTGCATGTAAAGTTTCTGAGCGCCGGGTTTGTAAAATGTCGTGGGAGTTTTACAAAAGGGAAGGCATGAAATGAGATGAGAGCATCAAACTTGCTTCTGCCTTTTACCCATGTGAGATAGATGCTGGCTCTTGAAAAGTGAAAGGCAGATGTTCAGATCTGGTTTTATTACAGTTTCAAAAACTTCTTAATGAGTTGGTCTTCACATGTTTGACATGGTGGCACCTGCTGGCTTTCGTTCTTCTCAGAGACGCTGGGAGTGAATTTGGCATTGCTGGGATCGGGAGAGGGACAAACACAGGGGCTGGGAAAATAAAGCTTTCCATTAATTCTTTGGGACCTGGAAAAGATACTTAGTGATTGGCAGGTTTTTGTTTCACTTAGAGCCTGAGTTAGAAATCTAAACTCAATTTGTCAATTGTATAAACACAGTCTTTTGTTCCTAATTACTAAGAGAGAGCAAATATACTTCCCTCACAATGTCCACTGCGTACTGAGATGGTGCAGTGAGGCAATCTTCTGTCAGGGAAGCTAAGCTTTGAAAGGCATGGGAAGCTTCCCTTGCCCTTAGTAGTCCTGTGGTCTTTCTAGATCAGCATAGCACAATAATATGGGAGAAGCCTGGACTGGCGCTTTATGTTCTGTTGCTTCTGTTCATAAGGGAAGAACCATATGTTCCCAGGCTGCAAGTTGAGCAATTTTAGTTCAGCAACAGAAAAAAAAAAAACTGAAGAAAGGCTGCATTTTTTCTTGCAGCTCAGGTCCATATCCAGAGCACCTCCTGCAGATGCAGCTTCCACTGCTAAAACCCAGGGTCATTAGTTTGAACACTGCTGTCTTGCAGCAGCACCCAGCCACCTCACAGTTGAGATAAGCTACTAAAGCACAGCTTTGCCGTCAAACTTCCCTGGTAGGTTTTGTCAGCAGAGCTCATATTTCACACCCCGTCACAACCCTGACTGATACAGTCCTATTGCACGAGGCATGTGGTGTAGAGCTTGACATAGATATAGCAAGATGACATTTATATATAAAGCAGACAGCACTGCAAGTAAAGGCTCCAATTCAGCAAAGCCCTTAACCACA
The DNA here is from genome assembly GCA_024606505.1 of Aquila spilogaster. Classification (NCBI taxonomy): domain Eukaryota; kingdom Metazoa; phylum Chordata; class Aves; order Accipitriformes; family Accipitridae; genus Aquila; species Aquila spilogaster. Next base: position 9,521 of record JANHGO010004935.1, read on the forward strand.
TGTTTAAATATCATTGAAGTCAAGTTAAATTACTTTAATCATATACATAAGTATTCTGTTGAACGAGGGCCTAATAGTAGTTTCCATCTCTTTCCACATGATCAAGGCTTTTTCATATTCTCCTGCGTGCGATAGGGATTTCTTCTCGGTTACACAGCATGAACAATTGCTGTGACTTTTGGAAGACTCCCTCAACAATTTCAATTTGCTAAGCTGTCGTAAATAGTTTTATGTGGAATGCCTGTAAGACAGAATGGAAAGGAATTTTCCCAGCTCTGTACTTCCAGGGTAGATTTAACACATCTTTTCCCCTATTTTCCAGGACCACCTGTTATTGCCAGCCACCACACATAACAAGACCAGAAGACCAAAGATGTCTATAGTGTTACCAGCTGTCAACATCAATGGTAAGTCCAAAACATGAAAGGAAATGATAGGAGAATAATTGCAAAGAGATGTGCCTGACTTGTACGTGGAAACCAAACTTAGATCAAATGTCTGTCGCTATAGCTTTGAGAAGAAGTCAGGCTGGTCATTACTGGGCCTTAGTCGCCGGGTCCCTGCTGGAGCTGGGGTGCTGGCAAATCACCGGTGCCTGGTCACCAGGACTGTAACAAGAGGCTGCCTGACCTGCCTTGCAGTTGTGCAGTATCTCATTTGAGCTCCTTCAAGGACAGGGGTGGTTGCCATCCAGTCCCGGTGATTTGTGCACGGCTGATTAAGGGTTACTTGAGTGTGATCTGGCTTCTCTAACTTGGTGGCTACAGAGATCCCATCGAGTGTGGAGACTGTCCTCATCCTCTCATTTGGGTTCCTCCTATGCCTGCTTAGCAGGGCAAATTCCTTGGCCTTACTGGTTTGTTAGGATGCTGACTGCCTTCCATTGGCTTGCTCAGCTGTTTACCACTCTGTTATACAACACTCAGTGTGAGTGGGACTTCTCAGCACTGCATGGTCAGGATTAATAATAATCATGTTACAGTGCTGCAGGACAGGAGAGAAAACAGCTTTGCACTAGGGGCACAGGCTTATTAGCGAACAGAAATGTTCTTGATCTGCATTTTAGTCCCACATGAGAGACAGGACATGAACTGTATAAATATATCATTAATTCATACAGTGAGTAACTGCCGAGTTAGGACATGTTTGGGCACAGGGTCACTGTTACAGTCATCAAACGCATCGTGAACCCTGTAACAGTGTAAACTTTACTTTCTGAGTATCTCTGCACGTAATCCTTTTTAAAAACTTATGTTTTACAGTACAAGTGAATCATAAACCCAAATGTTTTTGTTAAATTCAAGCATGCCGAAAACATTATCTGATGATGCAAATTTCCATAAACTAAGAAAAAAAAAATCAGCTCAGGCTTTCTGCATTTTGATAATTACATTTTCCCATGCAGTACAGTAAGTCAAGTGCGATAATCTATAACCAGCTATCTTAGGGGAATTTTTGTTAGATGTATCAGAATTTTTTTTGGCATTTATCTGCCTGAAACTCCCTTTTCATGTCCATTACCAAAATCCTTTTCTGGCTGACCTGAATTATCACGTGTGCAAATGGGCACTTTATCACTTGAAGAACAAACACTATTTCTAAATTACAAAGTATTTCTTCTTAACGTGTTACTGAGTCTTGTTTTACTTGAAATAACTTCTCAGTTGTTGGAGTAAATATAATTTGGAAAATACACATCAGAATCCAGTGACAAATCTTATCCTTCATTAATAGTGAAACATTGTGAAATTACTTGAGTTCTTTGGGCTTTTTCTTCAGAGCATCAGCATAATCCAGGAAATAAAAAAACGTCCAGGGATTTGGGCAGAGATGTTGAAACAGATGAGACACAAGGATAGCATTAAGTAAACAACAGCATCAAACACTGCTTCCTCTGTGACACTCAGCCAGGTATCAGGAAAAAAATTACAAGATACACAAGAGCCAGTAGGTAACTTGGCTTGATTTTTAATTTGATTATTAGTAGATTACCTGGAGGAGACAATTCCCTAAAAAGTGCTGCCTGGGAAAGAACCCATTTCTTTCCTTTGAGAACATTGCTCCTCCACCCTATTCTGCCTCCGCAGGGACTGCGTACGTCCTGAACAAGCATCTGGAAGTTAGCTGACAACAAAGCTTTCCTCCCAGCTGTCTGCTGTTCTTTTAAGCCCACCTTAATTCTTTGTCCACCTGCAGAGAGTTGGCTGCTAGAAGAGGACGGGTCTCCCTGGGAAGAATTGGCAAAACTTGCAGTGAAAGAACTTGTCCCCTCCTGCCTTTTCTCATGCCTCAGCCAGATCTCTGTGGAAGAAGGGAAACCTTTTCCACTGCCACTTAACTTGCCCGCCCTTTTTGCTGCCACAACCCTGGCAGAGGAGATGAAGGGAATGCAAGTGAAGTGGCTTTGGCTTTGAAACTTTTTCGGAACTTCATCACTTGCTTTCTTCTGCAGGATCTTTATTTGTCTGTATACTAAAGTTTACCCATGACACTGTTTCCAAACATGAAACAGCTTACAGTTCAGTCGAGAACCCTTTGAACTGCTTGGACAGTCTTTTCCCAGCAGGACTGTCATCTTTTTCTGATTGCACTTTGATTGCTTGAGTGCCTTCTGAGCTCTGCTAGAGACTACCTTTAGCTGGCTTGTGCCATTCTCATCACCAGCTGCAGGGACAGAGAACAGGTATGGACAAAGATTAGGAAGTAAAATGAGTTGTCAGTCGCTGTCCTACATGACTCTGCATGGAGGTTAACGACATGGTTCTGTGAGATTGGTCTGGCAGTTTTCACCAGTGTACAAAGCAGAATCAAGTTTACAGTTTGAAGAGTTTTTCTTGGAGTGAAGAGTTGGGGTAAGTCGGGCCAGTGGCAGTCCTAGTGCTTTGCAACTAATGGCAAATCTCAACAGAAAATTTTGTACTAGACATGTGCATGTATGTGTGCATGTAAGATGGAAGTTTCAGAGAACAATATTGTACAAAGCAATAACGGTATGTTATTCATTTGCAAGATAAAAACTTGGTAAAAATTATTCAGTTGTTGCATGTTGGAAAAGAGTAAAAATGGCCATTACCTTGTAACTTTCTCCTATGTGCTCCTTCTGGTCAGCCTGAATCACCCATGCCCCTCTCTGAGCATGAGGATAAGCCAGCAAAATCCCCACTGAGGGCTTCTGTGCAGGTGCACAGAAATATGTTTAAATATTTAAATATATTTAATATGTTAACATATGTTAAATATGTTTTAAGTATTACATTTTTTAAGAAAGTATAGTAACTTGTTACATATTGGTACATGTTAATCCTCCCCTTCTTACCCTCTTTTCCTTCTTCCCCACCCTATTCCAAGCCCCTTTCCAAGCTCACTGGGCCACCCCCACAGTTCACAGCCAGTACTTGCTGTCATCTCCTCCATTTCTGCCTCCCCAGATGCTCTTGCAGCCCTTTACCCTTCTCCCATTTCCCTGCTGCCTGCTGTCCCTCAGTACAGCTCTCCCCTTGGCCTCTGCAGCCAGCCGTGCCCACGTTTTGACCTGCTTCTGCCCAACAACAAAGCCCCAGCATTTGTGGGCACAAGTAGTACTCACAGAAAATTTCCCTGATGGTACCTAAGGACCTTAGGGTTGGTAAGCCTGGAGGGAAAAAGGCAGAACTGGGTAGTCCTAGTCCCACTGTACATGGTTTTGGGGGCACCATTAGTGTGCCTTTACTGAGAAGTTGTTCCAAGAAGAAGTATCTTGCAGTTTCTCATGGGAATGAAAGCCAACTGCAATTTACAGTTAAACTCCGACTTTTGTTTTTAAGCAAGTCATGTTTGTTATGCTGGATTGCAGCTATTATTTTAGAAATCTAACTATGCACTTGAGACCAGTTAAGTCTCCAGTAGATTTCATTCCTAAATTTGCTTTTATTGTAATTCAGAGTCTTGTTGGCTCATTACACCAATTCCAAATTGACATATAGGCAGTGCCTTTCTTGAAGTTTAAATGAAAACATCTGCCATTAGCCTTCTATTTACTTAACTGCTGTAAAAAATGCAGTGGGTTATAACATTGATCTTTGGATCAAAATAATCTATAGATTACAGCATAGCTAAGCCACTCTTCCTACCCCAAGCACAAACCTTTTGTCTCTACAGGATGCCTGCAGCTTTGCAGCACAGCACACACCACCGGTAGTCCTCTCCTTGCAGGATACAAAAGTGAGAACATACGTACAGTTATTCAGTGTAGGAGGTAGCATTCAACATTGAGCCCAAGAAGCCACTTTCATGAATACATTTCTCCCTAGGATTAGGTTAGGTACTCTCACAGCTTGCACTTCCATTTGGTAGGAGCAGCTGTAAACATCTGTACAGGTGTGTAGTCGTCATGAGTACTGGTGGCCTTAGCAGCAGCACAAAGACCAAAAAGGCCTTTTTTATTCTTAGGATCCCTGTGCAAAACAGTTCCCCATGCATGGAAGTCCTTCCATCATTTGCTCTCTCCAAGTTGACGGTTGTCTGCGCTCTCAGACAAACAAAAGTGAGAGACCTGATGGGAAAGCCCCTGGTGAGATCCGAGGCTCATTTTCTGGAAATTGGTAGCCATGACAAAGGGAGTTACGAATTTTTTACAAATATTCTGGATAGGTCCTTAGTCTAACGGCACACAACGGCACTTGTCTTCAGTCTTCCTTTGAGATAGCTGTTTGTGTGCCTGACCCTCTATAACTTATATGTTTCTCGGTTCTTAAGGAGCCTTGTTCTCTTAAGAGTTGCTTTTTGTCATGAAACAACAGCAAAATAGTCTCCTAAAGGCAGAAATTTACTGTGAACGCAATGGCGAGTTTCGCAAAGTCCATATGCTGTGTTGTGTTGGCCAGCTTCTGATCGCGACCACTTCCCTCAGCCTTCCTTCCTAGCATCCATCATCATACTGATGTAACAGACTTCAAAAGTGCTCTGAAATAGTACACATTCTAATTAAGAAGGTCAATAACAAATCTAGTGGTAAGGCTTTTTGATCAAAACGGGAGCGATTTCTGCCATCAAGCAGCATGATTATTTGCATGCAGCTACAAAGAACCTTCTTTCAACTGACAGCCATGTGCAAGCCACTCACAGATGTCCAAGGCTGGTAGCAAACTGTCTGTGAAAAATCCATAAGGCAAATAGAACCCACACAGGCTGAGAAGGAAAATAAAAACAAAAGCTCTTTGGAAAGTGACAATGTTCTGTAAGTTCCCATGTCTTGGGGTTGAATAAATAAAGTCTCCAACTTCCTCTGCCTTTCAGGGTCAAGCAAACAAAAGATGCCATTTCCGTCTTTCAGAGCAAAAAGCAATATTCCCAGTCAGTCATTGAATGAGGAAGGTCTAAAACAATACATACCACTTAACAGCAGCTGACTTCACTGAAGGTTGCTGCTTAACATTTTGAGTAGCCTTCTCTCTCACTTTGAATAGCTTCAGAATGGTTTCCAGGAAGCTAATGGCCCCAGCTGTCTCTAGCTGTTGTTGGTTCATTCTTCTCTTCATGCTTAGAAGCCAAGTCTTAGTCCCTGTGACTCCCTCTCACAGCTGCTGTTCTTGGTCCCAGACTGAGAAGCTCATGCCATTCTGGTAGGTACAGAAGACACGTCTCTTGGCCACACAAGCATGATCTGTAGACATCATTGTTTCTGCTTTTATGTCTGGATTTAGCAGAAAGTGCTGAAAATTCAGCACAACCTTACAAGCTATAGTGTATGAGCAGAAGGCTCTGGAAGTTGCGTATGTAGGATTGCAACCTATCTGTGAGATGAAAGAAGCATGGCTGCTGAGGTTTTTTAAGAAGGTCACTGCGAATCCTTCAAAGCATCAAAACCTCTAAACCAGGATATAGGAAAATATATCCGAGAATGTCTCCATGCTGTAAGTCTACAGGCCATTTTGAAAATGCCACCCTTCTGCTTCTTGAGCTGCCAGTTGAGGAATATAGCTCTCGGTTAGACCTCACTGCAACAGCTGATTACTGAGCCTGGACTGAGAAACCAGGAGAGTCTGCTGTCTCCTGTGTGCAGTCATGGACAAGCAGCTTGTCAGGTTACTGTGGTTCTGCTGTAATTAGGATGGTTTGCTAGTGTCACAGATGTACTTCAGCTCTCGTGCTCATGTAAAGCTATGCTGTAGAGGTCAGGATTGAAATCACGGCAGAACATATTTTGTCAAGGAATTTTAACGACAGATTTTAGTTATATTGTAAGATGCTGTTATTCTCACTTCAGTTCTCTTTTCAAAGTGATGTAAAAATGCAGTCTACCAAAACAGACTACCCCCCCAAAACTTTCCTACATTTCTTTGAACATCGGAATTGATCATTGCCTAGATTCAACCTTAAATAGAACTTTTCAACAGATTTTGTTGTCTTTGAGAGACTCTGCTCTCCCCAACCATTGCCTGTTAACATATGTTGTCTTTGACAGGAAGGAGAAGATTAAATTATTCAAAAAAGTATGAAAGAAATCATTCAAGAATCTGTGCACAAAACTAATGGAATCTGTGTCACTTGAGTTCATGTTTATTTAGTTAGACAGGAAACGATCAAGAAATGAAATCATAAAGGCTTATTCCCCAATGACTTTTCATAACGAGCTGTTTACCTAAATTGCTAAATGCGTAACCTATTTTTATGTATTCAAAAGAACAGAATGATGATTTCAGAGGATCTTCTGTGCCTTTTTGCCCCTTCGTTAATACAAAAAAGAATATCTCTTGTGTTTTGTGTGATAGAGCAGACGGAGCCCCAGTGTGACTGGTCTTCCCTGTATAGACAGGATAAATGCTACAGATGGCATTTTCTTGGGAACATGCTGTTCATGAGGGGGGTAGAGAATGAGTCATAAGTTAATTGGACTTTGATTTCCAATGCCAGTGTTGAGTTATTACACCAGATTGTTTTTTTCCATATAAAAGACACGCTTCTATAAAACTCACAAAGCAGAAGAAGAAAGAAACCCGTGACATTAGCTGCCAGTATGGATGCCAGTATGGAGTTGCAGAAGGAGCCAAATTCCATTTAGAACTGACCGTGTATGCGTCTCGCTGCAGAGACCCTATTTTCTAGATGTTCATTAACCCTGGATGCCGATATTGCCATGTAGGTATGCTCTCCCACAAAGCTTCACAGAGTGCACTGTGCTGAGAGCTGTGCTGCAAAGCAAAGAAAAAATTTTCATCCCGATCTGTGAGATTACCGTCGCCATCTTGGCTACATTGAACTGTGTTTGTGCAGCACATCGTAACTCTAGCCTCGAGCCCAGCTGATCTGCCTTAATACATTTTCAAATGTTGTAAATTCAAGATTACATAATTCCTCTTAGTGTTAAATTATAGGTGGCAAACACAGTTTTATGTTTGTGATACATAGGCCAACTCTGGTAGCTCTTTATTTCTGCAGTGATCTGAAACATAATTATCCGTAATGAGCTCACCCTGTAAAAACATAAAAAACTGCAGCAGAGCTGGTAGAGTAGGTTCACATTTATGAGTTCTGTCTTGAGAACATCACTGGAGTAAACCTAGAGATTAGTAAAAACACAGCAGTCCAAGACGGTCTTTTTCAGTGTTCGGATTGCAGTCTCTAAGGAGACTGCCGCCAGCGGGGCCGGGAGGCCTTTGCCTTCTTCTCATATCCCAGGTCAATTCTCCACGCTGCAGCTTTTCTCACCCTCTTCATAGAGTCCGCCTTACCTCTCGTGCTTCCTGGGTGTCCTCCAGGCTTGATCCTTTGTAGCAGGGTTGCTGTAGGAAAGCATTTGAAAAATACGTCCTGAGCATCTGAAGAACGTTTTTGGTCATCCACCACTTCATTGTACGTCATCTACCTCCATCCTGTCTTCTTCTGTAGTAGCCCCAGATGAAGGGACCGTGGCATATCCCTGTACAGCACAAATGCCTTCTGGGTGAATGCGGATGAAGATATGATTGCCAGCCCGAGCTGCTCCTCACCGTGAGAAAGGAGGCACCTCTGTGTCAGAGCAGGACTCATACATTAAAGCTGTAAATCTCCTGTTGCTGTAGCTGGGAGACAGAAATGTTTGAAACAGACGTCTCACTTTTATTAGCATGCCGCATTCAGATAGGCACTCTGCAGCATGTGTGTATGACTTTTTTTAATTAACTGGCAAAGGCATTGAATCAGAGAAGCTCGTGTGGAGGAAAGTGCTTGCCCCACACAGATAGAAGCTTCACAGAGATGGTGTTAAAAATAGTCTTCTACGAGCAAGAGCTGATCACAGTATCTAAATAAATGAGGTAATTTTATGTATCCAAGTGAGACAGGTGGAAAATTCAGCTCACTCTTTGGATACCATCCAACCTATAAAGACATTTCAACTGTAAGTGAATACAGGCTCTCATCAGCCTTCACTCTTAAATCAGTGAGGCACTTTTAACACTAGGATACAAATGATATTGAGTGATAGAGAAGGTCCACGTCAATGAAGAAGTGATGCTGCCTCTTGAAAAAAAACTAAGTCAAATACTTAAATTAATTTTATCAGTAAGGGCCAATTTGTAAATTGAAATGGTGAAGTACATACTACAGTTCAAAGGTAAGGGCTAAATAAGAACAGGAAAACATATTAAAAGAAAAACCTATAGGGTAAAATGCTGGCAAATGTTATGAAGATTGATTAAAGATTAAAAGCTCAGTGCAAAAGTCTTTAAAAGGACCCTAAAAAATCCAAAGGGCTTAAGTAACACATTAAAGTCAATTCATAGAAGTAAGAAGATACCTTTTAAACAATAGACATTGTAGCCAAATGAGGGAATAGAAAAAAGAGGACAATTTCTGGCAGACTAAATGTCAAACCATAAGAAGTCAAGCCAGGAAAAGATATTGAGGAACAGCATGCCTGAGGCATAAAAAAAATAATAAAAACATTTTTTCAGAGGAAGCCTGCCAGGGAATCTCTAGTGCCTGTAGAGAACCAAGGTGTCAAAGAGCACTTAAAGTTGAAGTTAGCACTGTTGAAGGAAAGAGCAAAAACTTCTTGTGCTGGTGTTAACCACTGAGGCTGTATAAATATCAGGAGAATGGCAAGTGACAAATAAAGCAAACTTTTTTAAAATGGCCTCAGGAACTGTAAAAAATCAAGTCTCACTTTTGCACAAGCTGGCTGAATCTGTGAGAGTTGAGCATGCTGTGGTACATATGATAGATTGGGAAGAGATAGCACAGCTTCTGCAGAGGAAAGTGCTACCTTAGTGCTCCATCGGAGGCCTCAGAGGAATAGCGAGTGTGAGGATAAGGGTGGTCTCTTCAGCACAGTAACATACCTGAGTTTTCAAAAAACTTGGAAAAAGGTAGTTCTTCAGAGACTGCTAAAAGAAAGCAAGCTTTTGTGAGACAGGAGGGAAGGCTCACTTGTGGATTAGTATATCTCTAAAAGGTGTAAATAAAAGGTGGAAACAGATGGTCAAATTTTGCAATGAAGGGGTTATTACGAGTAGACTCCCACACGGTCTGTGCTGGGGAGATGCCCGTGCATCTCCAGGCACAGGCTGGAAGGTCTTGGGAGGGAGTGCAACAGGTTCAAGTTCAGCAGGTGAAACTTGGTGTGAAAAAAATGCAGAAGAATTTGCGTGGGAAAAACGTACCTGACCAAACACACAATGGCAGGTTCTAACCGAGCTGTTACTGCTCAGAGGAGCCACTGCGCATCCTTCCCTGAAGTGTTGGCTTAGCTGAGGAAGAAGAGCACTATAATTTATTAGAGAGGGAGTAGAAAACAAAACATGAACCATCTTTACAGCCCTGCTGAATCCCCATCTTCAATACTATACATTTTTGGTCATAGGTGTTTATAGAGATATATATATAAAACAACAAAAGAGGCAGGAAAAAAGCAACGCGAATGAACATTAAGGGTGACAGCTTCCCTACCACAGCGACTACTGAATTTGACAGCAATGGCTGAGGGAAGGGTTATAACAGAACCTGAAGAACCATGAATGGTGTAGATAAGGTAGCTAGGAAGCAGTTATTTACTATTTCACATATCACCAAAAGTACAGGCTTGCCCTGACTTTTGCTTGTGCTACTGGTCACTGTTAGAGGCAAAAGTACAGGTTGGATGGGACTGTGCTGCCAGGACTTTGCTTTCCTGCCTGTGCAGAACAGCTGTCCTCAGGCAGTACCAAGGCTAGAAAAGGAGACCAGCCAGTCTGCCAGCGCAGCGGGAAGAGGAGGAGTTGCTGGCATTTAAAACCAAAGGTAGCATTGGGCCAGAAAGGTTTTTCAGCTCTAACAGCATCTGTAAGATGCTAGGCCCATGGTAGGGACCGAAGGGACCGTGCCCATGCCTCCCAGTCCCTCCCTGCTGCGCTCAGAGGGAGCAGTCCCCTATGTGCTGTCCTGGAACAAGCCCTCCAGCCCTTGTTCTTGAAAGAAGCCTTTACTGGAATGCCTTTCTAGGCTGCTCTCCTGTGTACAGTTATTTGTCTTGTAAGTGGGTATGTCTGGATTTGCAGGCTGTGTGGGGAGTTTGTTTATACTTTTTGTGCCTCCCAAGCAGGCATGGGATGGTTCTGCCTGACAGAGTTGCTCTTTCTCCAGTCTTTTTCCTTCACTCCCAAGAGAGTTTTCTGTGCAGCAGAACAGCTTTGCCCCTTGTCTTTGTTTTCTCTTCTTTTTTTTCCCCTTGTCATTAGCATTGCCACAGCTGGTTAGGTTTCAAATATGGCCATCCTGCAGCAATGATACCCTGCCAACAACACACATATGCACAGCCAGCGCTGTCAAAAATGTCTCAGTATTTCCAAGAAATACTCTACCTGAGGGAGCTTTAAATGATGTGCCTGGGAGGGTCAACACTGGTGATTCTGATCTTCTCTTCTTGAGATGGCCATTGGCTCCCTCTCCAAAACAAGAGCAATCACAGTAGATCCACACTGGGCCCTCTCCTCTGTAGCTCATGCTCTTTCTCTTAGAGGGAAGTGGCCGTGCAGCAGGAAAGAAGATTGGAAGGAGAGGTGGGAGATTGGGTGGGAAATGGTCCCTGGGAAGAGCCAATCTTCCCTCTCCCTGAGACCTCCCAGTCTGGACCAGGTACTGCAAAGCACCATCTGGCACAGATCTGCCACTGACCGCGTTGCCCACAGGCGCTGGCCTTTTCCAAAAATCACGTAGTGGTGTAAGCTAAGGGCATGTTGTGCTCTTCATCCGCAGCCAGTGCCGATCTCTCCTGTGGCTCCATTATTTACCTAGGAAGGCACAGAGAGCTTGTTTCCTCCAGTTTTCCTGCTTACCCCTCATGCCTGTATATATCCCGCTTGGATAGCCCCTGGCACCAATGTTCCAACAGCTTAGGCATGGGGAGAGACCCTGTCTCCTTGCTGTCAGCTCGTGGCTTGTCAAAGTGACTTTGATTATGTGGATCCAGTGTTTCTGACCATGGCCCCTGTTTCTGTATGCGTAGAGACCCAGCAGCCTGGCTCACTGTTTGAGAGGTGCTCAGAGACCTGGAGAACTGAAGTGCCCAGGATCTCACTTAACCTGGGTCAGGGACTGAGGACAGCTGAGTCCACAGAGGCGAGACCATTGCAACTGGTTTGTTTGGAAGTAGTTCCAAGCAGGAATTTACTTTCAAAAAGAGAAGTTATTTGGGTCACAATATAACTTTCTCCCTTGCCTCAAATAATCCTGTCTAACAAGCAAATCTGTAAATGTTTTAGGAACCCTGCTGCGTTGTTGCAGTGAGTGTATTTTTAGTCTGTGTAGCTGTTAGAGTAACACTGCTTCATTTATATACTTATTTGGTAGTGTATACCAACCCTTCAGATGGAAACATTGTGCAGATGTGCTGGGTAGGACAGTCAGGGCTGCTCAGCAGAGATGAGATGGAAGATTGCAGAAGTGACAGTGCAGAGAAAGCCCCCTGAATTATGTCTGAGGACAGCTGCAGCCCTTCAACAGGCCAGCCCCAGAGCTGCGTGCAGCTGGTGCCCTCATCTTCTTCTGAAGCTTGCGCTTTCTGAACTCTGTGCTGCTCTAAACATAAGCTCTGTTTTGGGCCAGGGCAGGTTGCAATATAAATTATTTGGGTGGTTTGGTGCTAAATCATTCTTTAAATCGAACTTTAGCATCGTCAGCTTGGCACAGCTAACACAAAGCAACCAGGTACTGGAACACATCTGGTGGCTCTTTGCAAGCTGCTTTGGTTCCTGCTGGTGTAATACATGGGGTTACAGAAGGGGCTCCAAGTGTAAATTAACACTGACACAGACTGTCTTTGGAATCTGGTGTGGCAAAGCAAACTTTCTCATTGGAAGGAAATGTGGAAAGTATAAAGGGCATGAGTAGCTGTTCAGCAAAGATGGTTTTAAAAGAGTTGGTGGTTTTGTATCACCTTGCGCAGAGATAATTCCCTGGCACCTACTTTGACATCAACTGAACTAATTCCATGGATAGCAAATTCACTCTACGCTATTGTCCACGAGGAGGGAATGATTCCTTAGCCTTACTGTCAAAGACAGGTAGTTAAAGTAAAGATGGGGCAAGCGATTTCCCTTCCTGTATCTTACCAGAAGAAGTGAGGACATGTAGTCCAGATCTACGTGGTTGACACTTGCTTAACTGTGTATTTAGTGAGCACAGTGGGAGTAGAGCCAGGCAGGTTCTGACCACTTTAACAAGTCACCTACTAAGAAATCAGCCAGTAGGTACGTGGGTTATCTACTGCAAAGGCAATTGGGGCCTTAGAAAAGAGTCTGAGGATTGGGGATATCAAATCAGTGGCCCAGGCCCTGAATTATACAGTATTGGTCTCAGAGTATTTTTTGGGTAGTCCGCTGTGGGACTGCCCAGAGTAAAGTAAAATTCATAGTTGATTTGGTAGAACAAGGCTCTATCAATGTACCTAAGGTGTGCGCACACCTTCAGAAAGCTGCGAAGCTCTGCCATGGTGTTTGGTTACAGCCTTGAAACACTTCAGCAAGGTCAGGTGGCATTTCAGGGGAGCTCTGTTTCAGCCCCTCTGTGAACTGTGCAGTGTTCAAGACAAGCATTTTCCTGCAGCAAAGCTTTTTAGGGAGGGTACATGTAAGTGGGAGAGGGTGAATTACCAGAATAACGTGTTCCTGCCCTATGACTGCATCCATGGGGCCAAACAGCCCACTGACGTGTATAGAGTTTAAGTCTAGAGAGACAATTGACATCACCATTTGTTCTGAGTTACTGCAGAACAGACACTAAGATTTTCATTGCCTGCCTCTCAAGCTCTCTGCCTGTCTTCTGCCTTTCTCTAAGACAGCATCTTTTATAGAAGTAGATGTCTGATCTCAAAGGTGGACATTTGAACATTCAACTGATTGATACGTGTCAGTACTACTAAGGGGAGAAGGAGGACTTTGGTTTAATGGTCTTTCTAATAAGCCAGTTTTGAAAATTTAGTGCTTCAATTATGAAGACAGTCTTCCATCATCTTCAGTAATTTGTAACAGTAGTTATTACCCTCAGCCTTATTTGCTAAACGTTTTTGGTTTGGACTGCAGACTTCAGCTTTCGTCAGTTGGATCTTGCAACATGTTTGTTTTAAGAGAAGCTGCCATAAACCCTAGAGAGCAGCAGTGGGGAATTAGATTTCTGTTCCCTAGACCAAGCTCATGCTGGGAGTTTGGTACAGCCCGCGAGAGCCAGTGAGCCTCTTTGAGAAGGTGCCGTCAGAGAACAGCAACGCTTGGCACAATTACCTTTGCTGTTAATTTGAAATAGTCCATCATCTGAAGCACAGCTTTTAAACCTGTTAACAAATAATTAACTGCAACACAGCCTTTTGGCCTGGGAAGGGTAGCTTCTTAAGCCTGAGGCTGTACCGTGTGAGAGGCTGTATGTTCGGAACTTCAAAGAGGAGCAATAAATCTATTTATAATTCCAGACACCTCTACAGGACATCCGTTCCTGTGTTTTCACTTATGTAATCCCACAAAACATCAGTCATAGGTAATTCAACACAATAAACTTTAGAAATAATTCAGTGTTGGTGTTGCTCTGGGCTATTAAGCAGCCCTGTGTAATGCACGTTGGCAGTGCTGACCTTCCAGCCAGCAAATGAGCAGCGGCAACGGGCAGCAACTTTGGGCTGTCAGTCCTGCCTTCACAGACACCTCTGCCTGCATTTGCCTCCCTGTGAGGTGTGATGGGTACGTGCTCAGGCAGTGCAGTACACGCTGACCTGAGCATTGAGAGAAGGCACTGGTTACGTACACTGACCCCTCCAGAGATCAGCCATACGCAACTGGTGAGCTCAGCGCTCGTCGGGGCCTCTCTGGAAAACCCACCTTGTGCTCCACTGGTGTCTCCCAAGATGTTGGTATCAAATCAAATCAAGTTGATTGAGGGAACTGGCAGAGGTCCTTGCCAAGCCACTCTCTATCATCTATCAGCGATCCTGGTCAACAGGGGAGGTCCCA
>JANHGO010004936.1:0-23951 GCA_024606505.1 Aquila spilogaster
TGAAGGACTTCCTGCACAAGGATAGGGATGATGTCAACGTAGAAATCGTCTTTCTGCATAAGTGAGTAATCTTTCAAAATAAGTCTTCTCATATGTTATGACAACTTATTGAATTAAGATATGTACCTTTGGGGAAGATATAGGATTTTCCAGCATTCAAACGACTATTGAGTTAATGTATATCATTTCTTTTTTTTCCAAAAGCATAAGTTATTTTGAAAGAAGAGTTATTTTCTGCAATTATTTTATAATCCATTGCTAAGCACAATAGTATGGGTATTTAAAGAAAATGGATTTCAGAGCCAGTCATATAAGTTGTGATGTGGATATCTAAACACGGAATGGAATTACAAAATAATAAAGAAAAGATTCTAATGAACAGACGTTTTTTTTTTTTTAAGTGGCAAATATTTCTAGTGAAACAAGCACAATTTGTAAAATCACTAAAAGTTGTGACAGTGTATGATATGAAATTGTGGTGTCTGAAAACATCTGTTCACATTTCATTTCATTAGAAAAAAATATTTTGTATTGTAAAACATTTACAGAACAAAAATGCAAATGCAAACATAGTTTCAATATGGAAGTGACGCAATACTACTTTATAGTGAAGGTAGAAAGTAAATTCTCAACACTGTAATAGTTGGTACTGCTCTTTTACCCAAATATACCTACAAACAGTCTCTCGAATTTCTTTTGATGTGGGGATTGGAAAGGTGTCTGAAGGTGGATGCTGATGGTTGCAGGCTCTGCATTGTGAGTGATGCAACATGAAGTAAGTGTCCCTGTGGGAGAACCTGTTAGAAATAGCCATGTGCTTTAAAGAGAGACAGTGTAAGCAGTCTTTACTGATCTGGGATAACACCTGTTTAGAAGTGCTACGAGCTATAAATAAGTGATATTTTTGCGTTTAGCAACAAATTCTGCACTTTTCTTCCTTTCAAAGAAAGTGATTAAAAAGTTGATAATTTCTGTTTCAATAAATGGAGCACTAACGATCAGCTCTTGCACTTTTTTTAATATCCATTCCTTTAAAATTAGACTAGACTTGATATCCTCAAGGAACGCATCGTTTCTTTGCTTGTTTCCTCTTTAAGTAATAATGGGAATTGACATTGAGAGAAAAGTAAAGATTCAGATTTCCACAGTGAAAATGCATGGTGCCAGGAAATGGGAAACTGCAAATGCATGTGAAGGAAGTTCAGCACCTGGTTACTCATTTGTGCCTGTTTTTTGTTGTCGTTGTTGTTTTATTTATTTTTATGTTTTTGTTTTTCCTATGCCTTCAGGGACAAGTATTTGCATTTATCTGTCTTATTTTCGTACTAATTTAGCATTTTGCGTCAGAAAGTTCTCATGCTCTGGTTACGTAGCTATTGAATCCCTTTGTTCCATTTGGTCATGTTTATGGCAAAATGAAATGAGATTAAGTCACAGCAAAATTAGGTTTATTTTAATTTGAGGTCATACAGGTGACAGGGGTTTCTATGGGATTCCTTTCCTGGCTTGTAGTTATTTTACACTGAGCTCTTCTATTTTTTGCAGTCAACTGTTCAAGTAGTGGTAGGTATGCACAGGGGATGTTTGCCTTAATAGACAAGTTCTGTGGAAAATTGTTTCCCTGTAGAGAAGATGTTTTCAAGTGTTTATACCACTGCTTCTGGATTCACCTCTTTGAGAAAGTGACATGAGCATGTAGAGCAGCACAATGAAACGGACCAGATGTGCTTTAGATAGAAGTAGAGAAGAGTAAACAGTGTAGTATTTGTTTAAGTACTGTATATTGTTTCTACACTACAGGAAAAGCATCAGCAGAAATCTGAAAATGCAGAAGATATAAATAAATAAAAAATAAATAAACAAGTCAGTTTATAAATAAATGAAGAAAATGAAACAGTTATGGAAAAAAGTGGCTTTTCATTTGTTTTTGTATTTTCTTCCTCTTCTCAATACAGTATCTCCCCTAACCTTGAGCTGGAAGCTCTTTTTAAACGCCACTTCACTCAGGTGGAATTTTATCAGGGTTCAGTCCTTAATCCCCATGACCTGGCAAGAGTAAAGGTAATATCTCTTTTGTTCTGTTCCCCTGCTAACTGACTTTAGCTTAAGTACTCATTGCATTATTTGAATAAAATAAAAATAATGGAAGTATTGATAATATTCTTCAGGTAAACTCAAAGCTTTGTTTTTCCATTTTTATTACCTTATGTAATGTATAATACCTAATGTATAAATTGCAATATTTGTCCTTCTAAATATTCTTTTCCTTATATCTTTAGATTTTCAAAGCTACGGTACCACTATGGCTGAAGATATATTATAATCTATTCCATTGAACTCTATGAATTTTTCATTGGATTTTAGTCAAGTCTCTTTAACATTCATGTTTGGTATAGGAAATCATTTTCTTACTGTAATTGCGTAAAATACTATTGTCTTATCTTCATCAGAACAATTAGAAAATGATTTTTCACCTGGCACATCCTTTTTCCATTGTCTAGAATCCTGATAAAAACACAGCTTAAGATACTTGTTAGTTAAAATGAGATGTTTTTATTGTCTTTGTAGTAAATTATTTTATACTCTTAAAGTATGAAGGTTAAAGGAAAAAAATGGCAAAATGGCAAGCTGTCAGATACAGCGTTATCCCTTTCATGTTCTTTTCTTTTTCTCCTATTCTTTTTTTTTTTTAAATAAATGGAATGTAAATCACCTATTTTGGCCAAGTAGATTTTAATGCAATATTAGCACTTTCTAGGATATTAGTATGTCTTCTATGCATTTTGGCTTCAGAAATTGCTTAACACTTCATAGTCCATCGCAACTTGTATCTCAATTCAGCAAAACAAAATGTTCTCATTATGACCATAAAGTCATGCAGTATTTTGTGTTCTCTATTCCACCTTTCCTTCTGTTAGTATTTTCTTGTATACACTGAAAAATACATTTTTTTTTAATATGCTTAATGTTAAATAGGGCTAAAGTTTGTGTGAACATAGAGGTCCTCTGAGCAGATTCTCTCCTCGTGCTTTCTGAAAATTGGTGCTTTAAATCATAAGTCCAACCATCTCCTCTTTTTTCTAATAAGAAAGTACTTAAATTCTCAAACAAAACTGCAGGATTTGTTTGAGTAGTGTACTGATACAACAAACTTTGTATGGATTTAGATTTGTATATAGATACAATATAGATTTGTATCTGCTTACAAAAGAAATATCCATTAAAACCTTCTTGCTTTTAGCTTATAGGGAGAAGTACGCAGTACTTAAACTACCAAACTGGTCTGAGGAAGCTTCACAAAATTGCTGTGCATACATGAGAATTGTTGCCATCAACTATAAAATCTTGCAACACTTTGTCTTAATAGTACTGTAAACTGATATTCATGCTTATGATAGGAGTGTTGTATTTTCTAATACTTTATGATGAATGAAAAGCTGGAAAAAGAGGTTGCTATTTATGTTTGCTTTTTTTTTTTTTTTGGTGTCTCAGATAGAGTCAGCAGATGCGTGCCTAATTCTTGCCAATAAATACTGCGCTGACCCGGATGCTGAGGATGCCTCCAATATTATGAGGTAAACTCCTTGTTTTTTAATAGGTTTCATGTTCTTAACTCTGATTAGCCGACTTCTGGTATCCGGATAGGCCATAGCCACACACAGATTTATTGCTGATCTGTTGCAATTGAAGAGCATCACAGGATTTTCTTTAGAAGGCAGATTACAAAATTGCCTCAGAAGCTCAGAGATGAGGATGCTCTTAAGTTCCTGTTCTAATTTAGCTGCTTTAGAAGCAACATATGAGAAGAGAAAATGTCAAGAGAACAAACTGGACTGAAAGTGAAATTTTAAATCAGGGTATTTGTTTGGAGCTTTGTGTTATTGCCCATTTTTACTCATTTAGAGTATCTTTCCATATTCAGATATATTGATTGCTCTTCTTCCAACATAGTTCCAGTGTAATTGTATGAACTACTAACAATTTCTGTATTCCTCTCTGTTAAGTCAATGAAGTTTGATTTTTTCTTTTTCAGAAACTGCCTTTAAATCTCTATTTTCATGGCGTAGGAGATGCTTTCTAAAAATTCATCCTTTCAAAAGGGACATGAGAGCTCTAGGTAGCACCTTTTCTGTTTCTTTGTTACAATTGCTTGCAGACCACTTTACAGTACTAGTTCTCGAAGGGCATCCAAAATAGAATCAGCTGCATTTATTTTGACTTGTGATTACTGTTGCTGCAACACAGTGATTTATTAATGTTCTCCAAGTCCACTGCTTGGCACTATCTCTTGGATCATCATTGGTCACTGTGCTAGTTACTTAAGAATGCAGTTTTTCTAGATGTTGTGGAGAGGATGATAAGGTCATTTCATAGGTCATTGAAGTATTCATAGCTGCACAAAGGACCAACAGAAATGAGGGCAAAGGACATGCAGTTATGCTGCTGCGTCAGTATGTTACAAAAATATATGCTCTGCAAGGGCTGGTGCTGATCATGGGACAGAAGGGCCTTCAAGCACCTCCTACCTCATTGCTCCTCAATTAATCTGCTACTGCAAGTAATTATGCAGCTTGGAGAAAGGGATGCATACACTTCATGATGGAAACTATACAGTGGTCTCCTAGCTCCATGCTCATTTGTAGCACTTAAGACCAACCGTATTTGTGTTGTTTGGCAAGGCATTTACAACAGTAGGGACCACCAAAGCTTGTCCTGCTTTCTTCCTACTATTCTATGAAGGAAGATGAAAGGATCAGTTAATGGATGGGCAGCTAGAGTTACAGTAAAGCTAAGCCATTCCTTTTTTTTTTTTTTTCCACACAGTCATGGTTTTAATGAGACCAGTCTTCCTGATTTTAAAAATAAAATGTCGAGGATTTGTTAAAAATTCTCTAAAATAGAATTGATCAGTGCAATGAAACAGTTCTATTGGTCTATCAGATAGTTGTGTTCCATGAGTTAAAGGAAAAAGGAGAAAAAAATATCAAATGATAACATTACTCCACCTTTGACAAAGTTCACTATGCACAAGAGATTTGTGTGTATATGGAAGGAGCAGGTCTTATGGAGTCATAGAATTGTTAAGATTAGAAAAGAACTCTCAGATCATCTAGTCCAACGACGAACCCATCACCACAGGGCTGCTAAACCATGTCCCTAAGTGCTATATTATCTACATGTTTCTTGAACATTTCCAGGGATGGTGACTCCACCACTTCCCTGGGCAGCCTGTTCCAATGCCTAATTTCATTTTTCCAACATACTCTTCTGTTTCAATGCAAAAAACATTTTTAGTGTTGATTGCATTAATTAATATATTAAAAGACTTTCAATTCCAGATTAGTGCATTCTTAATACATTTAATACATTTAATCTAATAAAATGCAGAACTTTTATTTCAGGACTAAAATTCTCACGTATTCTCTTACAATTAAATGAATTTAATTCAATAAAATTGAATGTTTAGTTAAATAATGCAGTAAGAAATGAAAAAATAGTAGAAGGAGTTGGTTTTCCCTCTGAAAAGAAAATATAAATTGAAATTGCCCACGTATTTTTCTAAATCCATATCGTGTTCTACTTTTGGTATACTTGAAAGCTTGAGCCAAACCAGAATTTTGCAAGATATTTCCTACAGAACACCACTGTGTAAACAGTTGTGGCATTGAGAATCTTTGAGTCTGATGATTCCATAGTAATTGAGATTGCTTTTTCCTTTTGATTATTTTCTTTTTTGACTTTAATTTGTTCTTAAAGAACTGACTTGTTTGCTTCTCTCTTTGATTTTGCTGCATGGTTTTGGTTTTTTTTTTCATTTTATTTGTATATTCCTCTCTCCATATCACATTATCTATCTACTCAGTTCTAAAGAATTATTCTTTCCATCCATTTTTAATGGGTACACAACAGAATATATGCTAGTTTGTTTGTATAATGATGAATAGAGTCAAGTTGCAAATTAGGAAGTAGCCATATGTTTTATAAATTTTGAGTTCAGGTATCAGTTTCAACATTGAGCTTTGAAAAAATCCAGAAAGAATGAAGATGAATTTGCACTTGGATTTATATCAAATGAAATTCTTATTCAAGCTGTTTAAATATGATGAATGTCTAGCAACTAAAACAAAAAAAAAGGGAGAGAGGAGATAAAAGAAAATCATTTCAGACATCTATCATTGGAAGACTCAAACGATTATGTTGATTCACAGAAACAATTACTGAAGTTGACAATAATTACAAATATATTATTTGCTTAACATAATGAATAGGGTATCTTGAACAGAGCTGCTAAAATAAAAGTATTTTTTTCCTTCAAATTCCATAAGGAAACCATTCAGCAGAGTAATTCCTGAAATTCAATATTCTGTAGTATTACCTGGTGATTATTAACTGAATTTGACTAGATGTAGAGATTGCATAGGTTTGACTTCAATCACTATGCTTTACAGATGAATATATAAAAGAATACAGTTTTAACTGTGGGACGTGACAACACAGTGAAGTAGAGGTACTGGGATACGTGATCCAAATATCCTACAAGCTAAAATGCTATTTTAATTGTTGTTTTCTTTTTCTTTTATTTTTAGAGTTATTTCAATAAAGAATTATCATCCGAAGATAAGAATTATCACTCAGATGTTGCAGTATCACAATAAGGTGATGTGATAACTATTCGTGTCTCTTTCTGCAATTTGTTTTGCTACATTGCACTCATGAACAATTTTTTTCTAGCGTCACTAATAATAAGCATTTTTATTTCCAAACATAAACACCCTAATAAACCTTGTCATGTAGTCCTGTAACAACTTAATTCAGTGTTATTTATATATGCAAGGGACCTTATCAAAATCTCTGACATTTACCAACCACCTAGGATATAATTCTCAAAGCTATAGTGTTTGTAGTTGCTATTGATTCCAGATGAGCTTTTAACCACTCAGCATCCATAAATTTTGCCAAGTTTATTGCACTAGAGCATGAGTGTCCAAACTTTTGGCTTTCCTGAGCTGCAAGAAGGAATTGTCTAGGGCCACATCTATGAAGGCTGCTCTGGAAGGAATGCCTCCTATTTATTGCCCCGGAAACTACAATCGATACAAAGAGCACAATGGCGCTATTTAATAGAGCGAATTCTCAGCTACAAAACACTCTTTTTCAATGCAGCCACCACCATTAGCTATGCATTTTCACCAGCGGTGAACAAGAGTATGCATGCTGCACTCAGAGAAGTCTTCACTAATGGAGGTGACCCATTGTCACTGTCACCACTCCTGTAATGCACTACTCACTGCCTCACTGTGCTCACACCAACTGTTTGGTCTCCAGAAAAGTTCAGTAACCATTGATGAATGTCAGTAGGTGTCATTTTTTCTACATGGAGGAATTCAGTGACACACTTCTATTTCATATGCACTTCCATGTCAGACACCATTTAGTCAGACTGCCCCTCCGTGGCCATCTGACACACAGCAAAAAATGTAACAGGATATTGTTGGGAAGGTTCAGCCACCTCTGCCATACCACCAACATCCTCCTCTGACATCATGAACCAACATAATTAAACAGGAGGCATTAATTTCGGAGCAGCCCTCATAAAATATATAAAATAGTTAGTGTATATAAGTAACAAAACTTTTTTTAATTTTTAATTTTTTTTTTAATTGAAATGTATGAAAAGAGAGCAATAAACATGTAAAACTAGTGGGATATATGACCTTGCTTTTTTGAACCTAATGCATCAGTCTGGTTCAGTGGCAGCGACTGCAGTTCTTAGTGAGCTCACAAGGTGTTCATTGGAGATTTTTGATGAAATTTTACTTTCTGTACTTCATCCTTCACAACAATTGGTCACAAATGTATGTTCTGCCAAAAAAACGATGACATGATTAAGGCATGACTGTGAAGGGAATGATGTTTCTCTCTGGTAAGAGAGGGCTTATAAAACTCTGATAAAGAGACGTGATCACATTTTTGATTGCAACTCCATACATTGCGTTTGGAATTTTGCAAGTAATATATTTTTGTCCACTGAAAATTGCGTCACAAATAAACCAAAAATTGATGTGTTTTTTGGCAATCTTGAAACCTATTCTCAAATTCCTGTATCACAACAGAAAGCACGGCTGCACATTTTTATCTGCTCACAGGACTGTGTTTAGCCATTGTATAAAAATCAGTAAACTTATTTGCCGTAACTTAACACTGCACTGAACCCCATGCCCTGGTTTCAGCCCAGATGGGGTTAATAGCACACTGATATTTGGTTGGTGCTGTGTGACAGTTTCATGCCCGGGGCAGAGCTGCCACCATGATGGTATGGAGCAGGGGTTGGGCCACAGTGGAAGCTGAGCCAGGCCACATTTTTGGCCTGTGGGCTGCAGGTTGGACATGCCTGCACTAAAGCTACCCATATTAATTGGTGGCTTCTAGGCAAGTCAAGTGAAGTCAGTTCTTAGTGGATAGCTACAAAAACACATAGAGTTATTGTCTTACTGGCCATTTATTGTGATTTTGTATTTCTATAATGACAATGTAGACCTATAATTGCCAAATAGGAAGTAGAATATAAACAATACTAAGGTGAAAATTAAGGCTCACTCAGATGTCTAAGTATGGGCTTGACAGAGTTTCACAGGCATATATATGGGATATGACTTGAGAAATGTGAAATTTTGTCTATAATAACAATATGCATAAAAGATTGGTATACTTCCTAGCATAAAGTTAAATTTTAAAATTTTTGAAATAAATTTTCCTGCTCAGAAAATATCTAGCCAGTAACAAATAAAATCATTCACTGCTATCTCCTTCAGTAGTGTATTCTATTTGCAGAAATATTTCTGCTTCTTCACCTTAGGGGTTTTTATTTATTTGTTTGTTTGTTTGTTTTGTAGGCTCATCTGTTAAATATTCCAAGCTGGAACTGGAAAGAAGGGGATGATGCAATCTGTCTCGCTGAGCTCAAGCTGGGTTTCATAGCTCAGAGTTGCCTGGCACCAGGCCTTTCAACAATGTTAGCCAACCTCTTTTCCATGAGATCATTCATAAAGGTAATGTCTTGTCATACTAGAATATGTTAAGTCTGCAATTCAGTTTGTCAGAGAGCTGAGTAGAGAACATGGTTCAAATGTGAAACAGATAGGAACATATTAACAGCTTTTGTAAGACAAGCAAACAAACAAAGTTAAAGCAGCTCACCTACAAAAGTTTTCTTCTGCAAATTGAGAAATCAGCCAGGTTCTGTCAAAGTCATGTTCTTATCTTTATTTGACAAGTGTTTGTTCATTAAAAGATTTTTCAAAGCATCATTCATTTCTTGGAGGATATTTCTGGTCTTTTGTGTTGTTGTAAACAACTGTGAAGAAAGCTCCTGCTGCTAAATCAATAATATGATTTATATATCATTTACATATTCCCATATGGCAAAAAAGTGTCCAGAAGAGAAGACTGATCATTTTGGTCTTTTGCATCCAGTGGTTAGTGTATCTCTGACTGTGAGAATAAATAAAAAACATGTTAGAACTGAAGCCTAAACTTTCCTCAACATCATTTGTGTATTTGTTTCTCCTTAGCCAAATAACTTTTCAGTCTCAAATGGCAAAATTTTGACACTGTTATTCCTAGACTTCTGAGGCAGTCATACTAGTTCACTGGACCAAGGCTCTGATTGCAACAGTCAGTGCTTCTTTCCTCATGCTTCCTTCCCCATTCTTGAACATTGATTCCAAACATCAAAGATGCAAAATTTCTGGTCTCTTGAGTGTTCGTAATAGGACAGGCAGCACTGGAGTTACGAGGTAGGATGTAGTTCACTTCAAGTTCATTGTGTAAGTTAGCAAAAAAGATAAGAAACCACAGGAAACCATGCCCTGAAAAACACACAAACAAGCAACCAAAAAAACCACAGAGCCCAATATTATCAGGTGAGAAGCCAGGAATGTTTATGTAGAGATGCACATACATATGGCAGAGAGAATTTTCTCAGAAATTCTGAAATTTTTATTAAGATATCCGTTGGAAATCCTTCCCAAAAACTGAGACCACAGATTCTTATGTGTCAAAAATATTCCGGACTACTATGTACAGCTGAAAAAAATGCTTGTTTCCTCTACAAAAATGAATCCCGTCTCTTCGCTTTTATGTCTGTAGTTAATCTTCTTGCATCTCTACTCAGGTAACAAAAAGCTGATTTATTTCAGTAAAGCCAAATTTGGGAACTATCTACGATTCATATGGTCACTTTGATATTAATCCCTTCTAATTATGTCCCAGAAGAAAATTCTACTTTTTAGGAACTTCATTTTTCTTGCAGGCTCTTTTGGTGTCCCTGTCTCTTAGCTGATGTGGTGATGCAACACTCACAGGAGTCTCGAGAATTTTTAACGGTCACACTAATGGATCCAAATTATTCAGGCAGTTTTCTATGATCTTGTGCTTGATGTCAGTAGGTCTGAAACTTTTGCTCATCTTCTTTCTTTCAAAATCAGAAGTGATTAGTTTTCTTATGAAATCAAATATACGTGTAATTTCAGAATCGCAGTCTTAATTTCAGCCTTAAAATAACTTTCATTAAACTTGCAGTGGGAAAACAAAGAGATGTTCTCTCAAAGTGTCTGACTTCGAGGGAGCTGTCCAAGGAACACACACACTTGTGGTCTGTGTTTGTATTTAAAATGATTATACAAGTCAAAAAATACAAACGTACAGGTAACATCTTTCCAGAGAATCTCGGACATTCTGACCACTTATGTCAGTATCTTATCCATCTTCAACCTTCTATTATTTTATAGGATACTCTTATAATAATTTCAGTACATTGACAAATTGGACTATCTCACTGATGAACAGATTTGAGCTGAAAGCTCAGCTTTTCAAGGCACTTCACTCCTTTGCTAAGGTAGAAACCATCCTAATCCTCCCTATGGGGATCCAAATGGGCTTATTCTTCATTTTATTGATTCTGAATATTTCTGTATTTGTAGAACAAATAGAAAAATAACAACAAGTTTGATTTATAAGAAGAAATCAGTGTCGGTTTTGCTGACAAGCTCTTGTTTCCCTCAATACATGGAGTTAGAGTAGGACACAGATATACTTTAAATTAGGTTGCTTTATATGGCAGAGAAAAAATGCTGTAAAATGCTGGGTAGACACTGCTAGTATGGGTTAAAAATACGTCCACTACTTAACTAAGAATGAATTGTCCGGGCTACTAAAATCTACATAATCATTTCTGAAAAAGTTTGTGTTAAAATCTAAAGCAGGATGAATGTCCAACAACTGAGAACATATGTCTTTCCATGAGAATCCAAATCAATTGGTGATAGGAGAAAGTTTATTACTTTACTTAACTCAAAGGATGTTCTTTCTCCAAGCTATCTTACTCTAAAAACTATTTGAAAGAGGTAGCCATTACTAAGCATTGATTGTGAATCAAGAGTGTATTATAGCAGAGCAGCTACATTGATTGGAATTGTTAAATAGGGCTCCTTTGAAAAGAAAGATGTGCATTCCGTAAGAGGACTTCTGCTCCATTGCGTTTGGAGCACTGAATTTAAGTACTGTCAGACCCTCATAAATTTCTTGGGCAAACATTAGTTGAGTGTAACGCAAGCTAGGAGACTGCCAGGAAAATTTACTGAAACTTCTCTGTTTAAAAAAAAAAAAGAAAAGAAGAAAAAAAGAAAAATCTTCAAAATGTGTGCTTGTTCCTCCTTCTTCATAATGTGATTAGAAAGTCATTTAACATACCATAAGTGTTTGGGCAGTCAAACACAGATGAACATGATTGATGATGACATTGTACATGTTTAACTCATTATGTGTTACTTTACAGCAAAATGGTTTGTGTAAACAGTCTGCCCAGTATTAAAGCTAAAGCAAACTAAGAGACTTCAAAATATTAAGTTTGTGTCTAATATTTTCCTTTTGGTTTTAGAGATTTAACCTCA
This sequence comes from Aquila spilogaster, assembly GCA_024606505.1. Classification (NCBI taxonomy): domain Eukaryota; kingdom Metazoa; phylum Chordata; class Aves; order Accipitriformes; family Accipitridae; genus Aquila; species Aquila spilogaster. Next base: position 11,952 of record JANHGO010004936.1, read on the forward strand.
CACGAAATCTTTTATGTTCCTTTATGGCATCAACCTGAATAAAAAGAAAATCAGCTCAAAAAGAGCATATGATATAGTTTTAACAAAAAGGTTCTGTAAATACTTAAAGGAGGAAAGATTGACCAGCAAATCATGTTGAGGGAAAAATGTAAATGGAATGTACACCTGTAAACTGTATTTCAATAATCTATTCTTTTCATAGCAGAAAGTGCTATCATTGTTGTATGAATAAAGAAGTTGTGACTCTTCATTACCTGCATAGTTTCAACAAAAAGTTGAAGTACTATATCATAGTGCCGTTTCAGTATTGTTTAGAATGAAATGCTATCAGAAGTGATGAGTAAGCAAATAGAATAAAAGACAGAGGTGGTCAGATTTTACCCCTGTACACAGCTGTGGAATGCAACATGAATTACTATTGTTGCACAAATTAATAAAATTTGGAATGTGGTGCTTGAGTGTAACACAGGTTCATCAAATGAATGAGTTCTGTGTTTGTACTCTTGCTAAGATAGTAACCATCATTCGAGATCTGAAAAATGATCTAGAGCAGTCTCATTTCTCCTTTAAGCTATTTTGAGAGCAGGAATGTACTGTGGGCTCTTTTATCAACTGTACTTGCACCCACACGCATGTATGTAATTCTCCTACTACATTCCTTTCTAGTCTAGGCTGAGAGATGGACATAGTGTAGCTGCACAGATTTACGGCAGCCAGGTGCTTACATGCACTGATGGAATATGTTAACTGGCTTTCTATTTATTTTTGGCCACCTAGGCAGCAATAGGCTGTTCTAAAGTATGAAACTAGGGTTTGCTCAGTGAATTTCTTCTGCTGAAAGTGAGCTTCAAGATAGTGGAGGGGGAAAGAGCAACTTGTCTATTTATTGTGAGGCTCCTCAGGGGGCTGCATAATGAACAGAGTACCTGGTAATGAACATTTTTCTTCCTTTGCCAACTACTCCTTACAGGCTTTAGGACAAATAATAACATAGCCTGTTTTCAAAAACATTTATTCTTTAAAAGGCCTGTCTGAATAAAATCTTTTTAATCATTTAATATAGCAATTAAAAACTGCTGTGGTTGAAAAATGTGTGCTGATTACAAATAATGTCAGTCCTTGGGGAAAAAGTAATTTATTTGTCCTGGACTGAAGTCTACCACAGAGTGTGTTTTTCAGTCAACTGTTTAAAGAGATCAACATCAATCTGCCTTTTAGATTGTGATTGGGTAGAAATACTGCTCTGTTTTCTAAATTTGGAAGTTATTTTTTAAAAGTATAACTTCTATACTTTTGAATCACAACCTATAGAAGCCGGGTATCCAAGGAGATTCCCAAGATATCTAAAGAATTACATCTCATAGTATTCAAGAATAATACTCTCTTTTCTTTGACTTACTACAATATTCTAAATTAGCCTGAGCAATGAAAAAGTATGTATATCTCTCATTTGAAACTAAAACCAATCTTTATTAGTGTGTATGGTATTTTATAAAACATAGTCTTTTCATAGCGATTTTGGAAAATGTTCTTGCAGACGGAGAGAACTGTGGGAATAGTTGGCTGTTGTTGTAGAATTTTTGTATTGCTGAAGAACGCTTGTTAGCTTTGAGTTAAGGAGAGAGTGGAATTGAATGAAGGAGTAGTTGATAATTCATAATATTTAAGGAAATCAGTTTAAAAGTCTGTAAATCTGAGAAGCTTAACACTTTGCTAAGAAAGTAGGAATTGCTTTTAACCTTCTACATATCTGTCAGATTTTAATATCCATGTCTGAATGTACAGCATACAGTAAAAACCAAACACTCACACAAGCAATTTGCATGGACTGAAAGGCATTAGGGGTGAAGATGGGGAAATGTTTAATTTCACTAATTCTTTTCAGCTACAAGTCAAGAATAATCCATTTTTACTTCCCCTTTCCTTTCATATATGTAGCTGGGAAAAAACAAACAAACACCACAAACAATGCTGTGGAGAAGAGAATTATAAAATTAAACTTCAGGAAACCCTTAAACATTCTGAGTCTAGTAGGTGGTGGGATTCCCTGTGTTATATGTACATAGAGGAAAGCATATCATTATTTTAACTTTAGTTTTAAATCTTAACTTTAATTTCAAAATTCCACCAAAATATTTTTCTGTAATTCTGATGAAAAGAGTAGGCTGAAGAAAATTACATTAGTTTTGCTGAACTCTGGAGGTTTTAGTTATAAGCACGCAAAGGATGTAAGCATGACTTGCCAAAACCAAAGCAGATATATTGAATAACTGAATTAACAAGTAACAGTAAAGATCTGTACCTGATTAAATAAAAAATAATATTTTTTCTCCTTACTGATATTAAAGGATAAGTGAAATTAATAGTTGTAAGTGTTTATTGCCTTGGGTTTTGAGAAAAATCTAGTGAAAAAGAGCTGAATGCCAGTGAATAGACATGGTTAAAGCTGACTTGTTTCTGACTTCTTTTTCCTGTCCTCATGTACTATTTTATGTGCTGAAGGCTGAAAATTTTGAGTTTGGTGTCTTAGAAGTATCTTTTTGAAGCATGCTTTTTCATTCAGAGATTCTTTTTTTTTTTTTCTGAACCAAAGGAAAAAATATCTTCTTCTTTTCCTCTCCCCCTCAAGACATGGGACTAGCAGTTATATTAAGATCTCTAGAGACCTGTGTTGGTAAAATTATGTGGAAAAAAAAATGTAAACAACAAAAAAGGAAAAGAATAAATATCAGGACACAATAAGTTCAAGGTGTTTTGGGGATTTTTTTGGTACTGAAATTGCTCATTTGCTGCTGTGTCTATGTATTTCATGCTCTATTGAAAGTTTTGTAGATTTCCTTCTGATTTTCAAGATAAAATCAAGGTTGTTTTCTTCATTGTAAGCATGGTAACATATTCATTGTGGGCTAAACTCAAGCTATTATTTTAACTAATCAAATACATTTCTTTTACTAATTAAGATTTGTGGTAACCTCGGTTAGTAGTCTTGAACCAAACTCACCTCAAATTCAGCCCTTTTTACTTCTGTAGAGTTTATGTAACATTTGATTATTCTCTGTTGTTGTCAGCCAACTGACATATAGAACAACCATTTTCTAAGTGTGTGTGAGATGAGTTTTTTTTGTCTGTACATTAACAGTTGCATTTTGACAACTTACCATTAGTGTGTGAGTAAATTGGAGATGAGTATCAGTAAGTTCCAATATAAACTGGATGACAGTAATTCAAGTTATGATTCAGTAGTTTAAAGGAAAATGAATAGATGCACATTTTGTATAAAGAGGTTTGTTTAGGGGTTTGGATTCTGAAGTTAATGCTTACTACAAAATATCAGAAAGCCCTAAATTAGTTAAGAGCACAGTAACTCTTAAAGTAATGTTTGTCACGGTAAATATTTTAAATTAGTAACTTACTGATATGGATTGTGGGAGAAACCGATTATGTTCTCCTGTGGAACATTTTGTCTATTAAAATTCTGGGTAACATAATGAATCAAGGAAATACAAATGAAATATTCTACACTGGACATTATTAATCATTGTTTTATTTATATCAGACCAGCAGGTACTACCTTTCACCAGACAAGTGACCACCTCTTTCTTTGAAGTTATAGGGAAAATGTCATGGGCCAGAGGCAGATAAAATAGAAAGATCGTTTCTCCATTGTTATTATTTTATAGCATCCCATATATAAGCAATTCTTAAAATTTATCTAGTAGTATTTCTCAGCATCCTAAAAGAAAGTATATTCAACATTCCAATAACTACATGAAGATGAATGTAATGCTAACCAGTATTTATGAATCTTGATCACTACTTTGTAAATGAGTTTTGTTGTTTTCCAGTCCTTCCTTTGATTCTTGGCTAAGAATGAACTAGTGACTGTATTTCTGACCTGCAGCTTCTTCCTCCAAATTGAAACAGGTGGTTTAAAGAAAAGAAACTCAGGGAAGAAACTAGAAATGAGAAATTGAGTGGAAAACAGCCTTACTCTTATTTTCTTTAGGCTATCTTTATGCTTTTTTCTCCTTGCACATTTTTTCCAACCCCAGGTAGTGTCAGTGTAAGAAAAAGCCATGAAATAGAGCATAAGTAATAAACATATTGCTATCATTACTCTGTTTTTTACCCAGTCTGCACTTTATCTGTTTTCTGTATATAAAGAGCTGCTGATCAGCAACATTTGCAAGTTTCACATAAATAAATGAATTATAAAAAATGTGATATGACTTCTCTGTGTGTGGTGGAGAATAATACAATGCAAATTCTTTTTAGCATCCCACATGGTCTCCGAATGGTGAAACAATTTATATGGAAGAAATTTCTCTTGATTGTTTGCAGCCCACATGTCAGGGTGGAAATGATTTGAATCCTCTCCATATTGCAGTTTGTTCTTGCAGTTGTTTATTTACTTCTCCAGAACTGAAGTAACTTCTTACCTGGCAGCCTATCATCAGAAGAAAAAAATTCTAAAGAAATAAATTCATTGTATTTGATATTTCACTGCCTTCTTAAAAAGTTTGTTATCCTTCTTATTTTAAATGTTCCTTTGAAAAAGTGATTTTTTTTTTTTTAATGACTTAGCAGAAGGAAAAGACTGATGAGTCCAAAATTTAAACTGAATCTGTGGGACAAAACACATATAAAATACTACACAAGTCACGTTAAAGCAGCTGTTGCAGTATATATTTTTAATACTGAAAAAAAAAAAAATCCCTGATATTATGCCACACCAAATTCTCATGAAAGTTATAATCTAAATTTTGTTAAGCAAATGTGTTGGGCATGTCTGACTCGTTTTCCTTCAACAATAAAAGATCTCTGAATTTAGCAGTAAAGCTTATCTTCAGTTACTGTTCTAAAACACTTATGACCGTTTCAATATATCTACTTCTCATAGCTTCCTGTTAGCTAGAGATGCAGAAAACAAATTTTCAGAATTTTAGATGATGTTTTTCCTGTGTTAACCAACTTCTGAACAAAGTGAAAGCAATTGAAACATTGTTAGAGAGACAAAGTAACAATATAATTCAACCGTTTCACTAGAGGATTTTCAGAAACAGAGAATAGAAATATGTTTTTCCTCAAGCACTCTGCTGCCTTATTTCATGTCATACTAAATATTCCTGCCAATAATTGAGTGTTTCATTTTTACATGGGATATTTGATTGACTATCTTCTTCTTTTTCTTGGCAATATTGTCATAATACTTGAACGGTATACTACCTTGTTTAAAAATCTGTGTGTTTAAAAAGCTGTTCATAATTTTAACTGAAGTTTTTCATTTTACTCATATCTCTACATCTATTTTGTTTGTTTTGTTTTGTTTTGTTTTTTTCTTCTTCAGATTGAGGAGGATACCTGGCAGAAGTACTATCTGGAAGGAGTTGCAAATGAAATGTATACAGAGTATCTGTCTAGTGCCTTTGTGGGTTTGTCCTTCCCTGCAGTTTGTGAGTAAGTAGAAATACGTATTATTAACCGTAATTATTTAAATGCTTTCAAGCAAAGTCAAAGATTTCTGCAGGAGACCTTCTCACTTTGCTACAGTCCTAATGTTGCTACATCAGATGAAATCAAATAAAATAAACATCAAAGTAATCACAGCATGGAAGCATTCCAAACATTATAATGCCAGTTTTCTGTAGAGATTTGGAGTTAAATGATTGTAAATGAAACCATAAATGTTTTCAGTGTTGAACAAATTAATCAGCAATCCATTTAAATTATTTACTTGTAAGAGCTGTCCTATTGTTTCTTCTAATGAATCCCATTCTTTGAGTAGTGTTTGTCAGCGTCACTGTCTTGGCTTATGTCCCATTCCAAGGAAACCATTCATTAATTGAAACATGTTTAGTGCAGTCATATAAGCAGTGTGGCATCCAGAGCTTTGTAGCACTGGTTGCAATCAAGCATGTGGTATAAGACCATGGTATAAGCCATGCTACAGCTTTTATTTTTGAGAATGAAAATACTTACATTTGTCCTACATTTTTCTATGGAAGACACCTTTGTATGCTTAAGGTTGTTCCAATACATACCATAATTACATGTATAGGACTGTTTAGCACAGTCATATATTCTCATCTATCTGATTAAAAAGTAAAATAATAAAGATATTAGCTTTGCATTTGTGCAACATATTTTTGCAAGGTTTATAGCTATGGCGTCTATTTCCATGTGGTCTTTTTTTGTCTATTTTCGTAACAGTGCTAGTCACAGAAGAAACAGACTTAACTTTTGTGTCAAACAACTAAGGATTAGGCAAGACTCAACATTTGTCTACATTCTCTCTCAGCTCCAGAACAGATTATTTCTTTTGTGGGAATATTCAAAGAAGTAGCGCTTTCTAGTCTGACGCCAAATTAAGCCTCAGTCTATCACAGAGTAGGACATCATGGACTCTCTGTCAGTGTTGATTTCTTGCTTCTATATTTGAATTGTTTTATTCAGCTCATCCCAGAGGGTAAGGTACATCTTAGGCACTTTTAGACTGTTAAGAATTAATCCACACATCATATGCTCACTACAGTTTTTCACCTCTCTGAAGCAGGGACATTGGATCAGTCTATAGCTGTTAATATTCTTTCTGAATCCTGAATTTTATTCAGTATTGTAGATTTGTCAGATTTTAGACTCCACAAACATGAGCTCAGCTCAACTAATAGCCAAGTCAGATATGACTCTAAATAAAGCTTTCCCATCTTCTGACTTTGAGAGAAATCAGATTTCATCTGAATCTGCCGGAGAAATCTCCTTATGTTTTGCACTTTCCTTCAAGCTCTCTCAGAAATTTTCCTCTGTCCTGCCCCTGCAAGAGGCAGCCATCCTCTCTGCCCCTCACTCAGCCAACAAATGCATGCTAAATAATCTTAGGCACATCTATGAGACAGCAAGAGCCAGCATGTGAAAACAGAGGTTGTAAGTCTTATTGTGCTCCCTAATGCTGTGTCAGCTGTCTAGTCACAAGTATGAAAAGGCTGCTTCAGTAAAAAAGTATCCATAGGTTAGCACAGAGGCCTTTAAACTCCCTACAGTTCTTTATTTCGTGTGTGTAATTATGGAGTTTTATGTTTCCATGGTAATTGAAAGGTGCACCCTGGAAGAATGCATGACCAATTTCATAGAACAGGAAGCAAGTAGCATGAAATTTGCATATATTTCAAAGACAAAATTGTAAAATCACTGTTTTCTGGTTGTTAAAAAAACATTGTGGGTTTCTTTGATTGCTCTCAAAGTACTTGTCAGCTTCAAACATATGTTGCTGTACTAACCCCATTCTCCAAGGTTATAAAGAATATCATTCTTGTTTTAGTAAATAGCTACTAACAACTGAAAAAAAAAAAAAAGTGTTAATGTATCAGCATGTGTTTTCCCATGTGCTGGTCAGAAATAGCTTCCGATTATGCTGTTTCTCTGTCATAGAAATTGATAAATGCTGACTTACTATTAGTGTACTCTCATTTTTGGTCAGTATATACATATTTTGTGCACTCCAGTAAATTTTAGCAAAGATTTCAAAAATTTCCTCAGGACATCCACTGCTATAGTCAAAAGCAATTTTATATTTTGAATTATGACATTTCTTATTATATCTTAAGTAGGCTTAGTACTGCAGTACTGCTGCAAAGGATATGTTTGCAAGTGGTCAGTTTATAGTTTTTATGAAAAAAAATTATCATCTTCCAAATAGAAAGACCTTTATATATGAGATATATGTATGTTACTGAAGACTGGGTAAGCATCTGATTGAGTTCAAATTCTCAGCCATGTCTATTTACACAATTTCGGTTGCGAAAAAGGTCTGACTCTGCCTCTTGTCTTCCTACAGACTGGTGTTTGCGAAACTAAAGCTCTTAATGATAGCCATAGAATACAAGTCGGAAAAAAGAGAAAGCAGGTATGTCCAAGACTACAAATTTTGAATTAGGAATGCACCGTCAAGAATTTTGCCTGCTTGTTTTTCAGAATAAGCATAGATGTCCTTATACTTTTGATACATTTCAGACTATAATTATCATACCATCATATAACACCATTTCACATAGCGCTGGAAGGCTTTTATTTCTGCTGTTTTTCTTCACCCAAATCAATTTAAGTCGCGACACTTACTATAAGGTAGGGGTAAGGTTATGTGTCCACTTCCAGAAGTGCAACTCATTTTTATTTTAACAAAAACATAACTTACTCAATGTTTTTTGTTTGTACTCTATCAATTTTTAAGTGCCAGTCCAACGATTTACTGAAAGTTGAAAAGTGGAAAGCAGGTGTGGTATCACAAGTCATTAAGGCAATGATTATTTCTCAAAATAATAATTTAATGTAAATCAGTTTGGAAGAGCCAGTCTTTATAGGATACAAGATATATGGAAATATAGAATAAGTATTTATATGGTATCAGTTCCAACAAAGGATGGATATATGAATACCATCAGGTAACTCGAAATAACATGGAGTTGTGAAATTATCAACTGATGACACCTTTTTTATCCAAAAAGACATTTCCTGATTCTAATTAGTATGAATTCACAGACAGAAAATATTTCTTCTTTTTGTACAAAAATTCTTAAGAATTTGTGTGTATACTGGACTCAAGTTTCAATCAATTTGTCAATCAGTGCCTTCACACAACATTCATTTTTGTGCAACAAAAATGTCATAAATGTGCTGTGCAACATGCAGAGGAGTATATAACAAAAATCTGATAATTCTGACTTTGATCTGAATTTTATTCTCTCTGTCAAAGTTGACATTTGTAAGTGTTGCAATAGATCTGGAACATCACTGTTTTTGTTTTGTTTGTTTGTTTGTTTTGACACCAATTACCTAAGCCTTTGAGGGCAATTGTTTCTGCTCAAAGGAAAGCCATTTCTATTATTTGAGCTCTTGCCATGATTCCTGAGATTTTGAAAGTATATTCCTTTGTAAATGTCTATAAAACCTATGTGGACATTTGACACAGAAATCAAATATTGCAACTATTAATAACAGTATTTCTATGGCCTATACTTCATTTTGCTTGATTCTTTCCTATGGGGTGTGTGTGATAGCAGATTTTACTTTTGTCCGCACCACGTTAATTAAGAAATCTGGGTTTTTTTTGCAATAACAGATTTTTTTAAATTGTTTCCAGCTCCACTGGGCTCATCTTAAAATAAATACTTTTCCATTCAATTACTACATTCTGCATTAGCAAATATAAAGCAAATGAGTAAATATTCTTTTATCTAAAAGTTTAACCTAAATTTTCTTGGAGAAAAAAAAAAAAAAGGAATGCATTAGTAACAGCAGTGGTGCAGTTTACCATATTTTGTAATTACAGTATTTAGAAAATACTTGGTTTCCTTTGGTTCTCTCTGAGAACTATTACCCAACTTTAGGTCATTATTACTTTGCTTGTCATTTAGTTACTTAAGTGCTAATGATACAGTCTTTTTCAATAATAACGGATAATTTATGGCTTCCATATCATTCTTTGAACTAACTTCAGTAAGAGTTGGATTGAGTTTGTAATCGCAAGGTGATGCAGAGGATCTCACAGAAAGTAACAGTGTGATACGATCTTATATTTCCTGTTACTTAAGTCCACAGAGGTAAAAGTTCACCGTGAATTTGGTAGAAAAAAAATTGCAGGAAGCAATACTAATGGAGGGATGTTAATGGTTGGATTTTGCAAACATATATGTAACAGAAGGAAAGCATGTACACTAAATAGTCATTTTATTAACCATGATCCACAGTAGTAACTTCTGACTTTAGTAAACAGTGATAATTTTATAGTCACTCTTTGGTAAATCAGATTGCTACCTGCAGGATAATTTTACTGTTCTACTTGTCCCTGTGTTCTTCAACACACATGTTGAGTACATATTTCTGGCTTTATGAACTGGAGCCTCTTAATCTAACGAGAAAGGTAATAGAACAAACCTTTTTCTCACTTCTTTCGTTTACTTGCATTTCCTTGCACCATCTTAAATGATGAAGAATTAAGATAAAAAGTAGGATAACATGGTTCACAAATGCAAATGGTCTTTAAACATGATAAATTTATCATACACCAGTTATTTTTGTTGATATTGTCTTTGGACATGCTTTACCCTACTTCACATCTTTATTTCTTTATTGATAATTCATAAATGCGAGGAGAAAATTGATTATGACAACATTCATTCTATCTGGAGAGTGATCAACAGGCGATGTGTACTGGTTTATTTTATGATTTCAATTTAGATTGATATTTTTAAAAAATATTGAGAAATTTACATAGTTCACAATGATTACTATAAATAAAAAATTGGAATAGTATCAAGGTGGCACCTTTGTAGTAAGAGCTACTGTTTTCTGCTACAGCTGAAGTAGGTCTAGGATGAGAGAAGTTTCAAATTATTCTTTCTGCCAACTCAGTGAGAAGATCTTACACCACCTTGATTTTTGTTACTAGTTTTAAGGCATAATAGATATATATATTACATTTATACATATACATCTATATATATATAATACATTTAGTATATAAAAGTATTCTATATATCTGATTAGTTTCATCTGGTTTCATCACTTTGCAATGACTGCTAAAGCAACCACAAAGCGTGTTCAGAAATGTGTGCAGCTATCACAAGTAGTTGTTTATGGGCATTATACACTTCCTAATTTCCTGTTTAAATGTTCACCTCAATGCTAAGAAAAAATCCTAGTATCATTTTAAGTGAGTGGCAGAATTTTCACTGTTTTAGCATCTTCTTTAAATTCTTTAAAAGTTTGTTTACTTCCGAAGTTATGATGTTTTTGTTTTATTTTTTCAGGCAGTCTCCTAGATTCTGGCTTTCTAAAACTTTCTGTTAATTCTACCATAGGGAATTTGAGATCAATAGTCATTTGAAATCATCCGAATTCTATCCAAGTCAGTGCTAGTACACCACTTAGCACCAGCTGAGCTTCCTTCTCAGTTTTTTTCCACTTTTTTCACAATTTCTATTAAAGTTGTACAAAGAAGTATCAGATTTTTAATTGTAAACAAGTTATGATTTTAAAAGATTGCTAAAAAGCAGAATGTGACAGTGCTCTGAAGTAAAATGAGTTTTGCAAGCCCCAAAATAGGTAATGTATTCTTAGGTATGATAAATACAAAGTCAAATAATAGCCAAAATATGGCCTAATTTTTATTTGTACAGTTGTTTCTCATCAGAATACTTCAAGGATTAATTATAGCTATGCTTACATTTATTTACATCTACATTTATATAATCAATAATTGAATTACTGTTCAGTTATCACAGAAACCTTTCAGTGTACAAAATGTGACCAACTTTAGTGGGTTTCTGATGAGATACTAAGGTCTGCACTTTAGTTTTTCCAGTATGAGTTAGCCATTCCTCCATCACTAATATTATAACCATTCCTTCATCTCTGCAAGTGTTATAATCATTGTTATTAATAGCATAAAGCATTTTGTATGTAAACTGTTTATGTACCTGGTGTAAGCCAAATACTTTAAATAATGTACTCAGTTCATTACTGGAAGGTTTTATTTCTCCTGTAGAAAAAAATGCTGAAGGAATATGGAGAACATCAACCTGAATGTGTCCTAGCAGAGCTTACTCAATAGATAGAAAAAAATATCAATTTAAAATGCAAACATTCAAACTCCTCATCTAAAATCCCTTTTAGAGTTTTTCTTTACTTTCTTTTTCCTTGTATTTTTTTTCTTTCTTTTTCCACATAAGCAAGAAGGAAAGCCTAACCTGGATTCTTCCCTCCTGCACCCTCTGTTTACTCTTTTTGTTAAATTTTCTCTTTGTCTGTCCATATATTTGTCCTCATTCTCAGCAGAAAAACCTTTGAGCCTTTGAGACTTTTATATAAAGGTTTTTTTTGCTTTTGCTTTGATGTCAGTTGATTTCCTATCAAAGTGTTTGATTTGCAATTTTTTTCTTGTCGTTTGCAGAAGCCGAAAGCGGTATGCCCTCTTCGTTACCTTTCCTTCCAACCTCAATCCTACCT
>JANHGO010004937.1:0-23950 GCA_024606505.1 Aquila spilogaster
CCGTCCCCTCCCCTCCCTTCCCTTCCCGTCCCTTCCCTTCCCTTCCCTTCCCTTCCCTTCCCTTCCCTTCCCTTCCCTTCCCTTTTTTCGTTTACTTTCTTTCCTCTTTTTCTTCTTTTTTCTTTTTCTTTTCTCTTTTTCTTCTTCATTTTTTTTCCTTTTCTTCTTCTTATTATTACATCTGCACACTCAGTCATGCAAAAAATTACACGATCTTGGTGATTCCGCTGACTCCGCTCTCGGATCTGCTTAGTACTGCCATCACCATTCAATTAACCCCAGCACATGGACAAGATGTACTGGAATAACACAGCGCTGCTTAAACACTGAGCGCTGGCGAGCAGCTTCTCCCATCCTCCTTCCGTGCCTCAGTTTCCCCCCCCCCATCAGGATATGCAGTTTCAGAGGGTTTGGCTGCAAGAGCACTTACGACCACTTCCATCCTCCCAGAGGGATGAAGGACGGATGGGCCCAGCAGGGCCATGCCAACAGCAAAGCCCATGGATGGAAGCAGCTCTGACCACCGCAGCCTCTTTGCTCTCTTCTCCCTGTGCTGCTAAACGCTTTGCAGTCCGGGTGTGAGCTCGGAGTGGAGGAGCCCATATTTTTAGAACGGCGATGATTGAAGTAAATCTGTTGCTTTGAAAGGAGGGGCAGAGGGCAAAATAAAAGTTATTTCTTCCCTTCCACCTCTCGCCCTTGAGTAGGAGCTGATAAAAATCCAAAGGCAGGGCTGCGCTCCGCCAGGAAATCAGACTCCACTCCGCCTTTGCCTCAGAGCCGTGCGGATAAAATATTAAGCAGCGGGGCTGGAGCGGTGCGGGTACAGCAGGCATAATCAGATGAGCAGTTAAAGGTCTGGCATCCTTTGGGGACACGTGTGATTGATCAGCCCTCGCAAAAATAAATAACCCGGCTCTTCAGATCTATGTAGCAATTTTAAATTTTTAATAAATCTGTATGTATGGTGAAGGATAAGTCGTCACCCTGCACTCTGTGCCTGTGATTGGGGGTGAATTCATCATACTCTTTCTTTCAAAGGACTCCACATCCCTCTGATAGACAGCGGTGGCGGCATTTAGAATTCTTGTCCCATCTTTATCTCGCTGAGGTGCGATAGGAGCCGGGCTGGGGACCGGCCGCGCTCAGGATGCTCTGACAGCAAGCAAGGAATGGGGGGACCCCAAAACACAGCGCTGCTGCATTTGCTGACTCTGAGTTTAAAAGGAGGACCTGAAAGGTGTTTGGTACGGAGGCCTCCCAGCTGTTGGCAGGCAGCAGTGGGACAATGCCACAGCCTCGTGGGCACGGGGGAATTGTGGCAGCAGGCAGATGGCACCTGCAAACTAATTAGGGCAGCGTGCCTCTCCGTGCTTGGCACGGGGCTCCTGCCTCGGTCTGGAGGCAGAGGGGACGCAGGCGGGCAGGGAGGTGCTCCCGTGCGTCACCAAAGCGTGAGCTCCAGGAGAGGTGTATGGCACATCGAGCGCTGCCACGTGGTGCCGAAGGACTCCCTCATCCATTTCGGGGCCTGCTCATCCGTTTCAAGCTTTTGCTAGGTAAAGCTGACCGTAGCCGGGTGGTTAAAGAGCGCACCGCTGCTCGGTAACACAAACGCAGCGCTTAGCGGAAAGGTGATTCTGAGCTCAGAAAGGCTGCGGGAAAACCTTTAAAGCCTCCACGGTAATCCGGGCACCGCCGTTTCCCCGCGCTCACCCGTGCGCGGGTGCATCCGCCCGCGGCCTGCACACGGGCACAGCGAGCAGCCCCGGGGCCGGCACGGGACCACGGCAGGCAGAGGGAGCCCCGGGCCGCAAAGCACAGCGCGAACCGAGCGCTGCTCCGGGCCGTCCCCTTCAGCAGCTCCGCTTTCCCGCGTTCCTCAGCGCTCCACACACCTCAGGCTGCAGCAAAACGGCCGCAGCAGCGGTCCGCTCCGCGGTGGGCCGCTCCCCGCTCCCGAGCCGCGCGGCGCTGCCCCCGAAGCGCAGCCCGCGTTGCGTTCATTCGGCGCCCCGAGCGAACCGAGGAACGCTGCGGGCCGCGCTCCGCACGCGGGTGTCCGTGGCACGGAGAACCCGCGGACCGCCCCGCGCAGCCGCTCCCCGCTTTAGCCGCGCTGTTGCAAAGCGCCGTTGGGGTCGTGCGGGCGCTCTTGCGCGCGCGTTTGTCCGCTCCGTTCGTTACCCGCAGCTGACGGCGCGGAGCAGCTGCAGCCCGCGACCGTTGGGCTCCGCGCACGTGGGCCGGATTGGCCGCACGCCGCTATTGGTCGGTCCGCAGGTGTTAATTAACGCCCGGCTCTTAAGTGGGTGGGGCCGGGCGGGATGAGGGCTTCCAGTGCTGCGTGGGGCGGGCGCCCCAAATCCTCGTGCCCTTGAGAGACGAAGGGGTTCGAAGGGGCCGTGGGCTGCTGGAGAAGCTGCTGCTGAAGCATCGGGAAGCGCGGTGCTGTATGGAGGTGAGTGATTTCCAGGTGCCCGCAGTGTGTTTTTCTCTGGTTTTTTTTGGGTGCGTTTGCACCTTTGGGAGCTGTTGCTCCTTTGTGAGGGCACGCAACATGGCGGCCCTGTGCTCAGCCCTCTTTGCGTTCCTCCTCGTGGTGCAGCTGCCTTCATCCCCAGCTCCTTTCGCGTTCTTTGCCACATTTTCCCCTTCTTGTTTAATAAAAAAAACCAAAATCCTGGGAAGGGAGACAAGAAAGAAAGCCCCCCTGGGTGCGAGTTTTCCCCCATGAGAGGGGAAGCACGGAATCCAGCAAATAAAGCAGCTGGGAATTGGCGTGAGAAATGGGTTGGGGGGCAATAAAACCCCGATGGAAGGGGCGGGCTGGTGCTGGAGCACAGCGGACGGGTCTGCGAATAGAGGCGTTGCACGGCGGTGCCCCTTCAGCTGAAGTCCTCCGCTCGCTTCCTGCCTTGCTAACCCGAGCCTGCCATCCTCCGTTAGCTCCTGCGGTATTTTATCTGCCAGCTCTGTGTCTGTTTCAGTGGCGATGGTGAGGACTTGATTAATTAGAAGAGATCTCTTTTACCCAGGCAGCCCGGCTCTGTGGGGGGAAGGCTGGGAACTATTTAAGGGGATGAAGATGTAGTGCAGCAGCTGCCACCTCTCTCTCTGGTTATGTGCTCGCTCACCTATCTGCGAATCCATCTCCTTCTGCCCTCTGCCAGTAAAACCTCAGCGATCGCTGGTGCGGAGAGATGCAAGAGGGACGGGCTCCCTTGGCAGGGCATGGGTCGGGTGGTTGGTGAAAGCCGAGAGGAAGGCAGTGGGAACGGCCCCATAGGGGGTTTGGGACAGCGTGAAACTCACCCGCGGGTTCCTCGTGTTGGTGATAACGCTGCCTATCGTGGGGGTATGGATTTGGGGGCTGTGGGTCTGCAGGACAAACCCAGCAGTACGGGCATCCTCCCCGTGTTTCTCGGCTCATTACGGCCCAGCTTTGCCTTCCAGTGACACAGGTAATGAATCCTCTGCAGGGTGCCTGCTGGCTTTAATAAGCTGGAATGAACCGAGGGGGAGAATTAACCTGGCAGGATTAGCTCGCTCTGCGGCAGGATGCTGGGAACGGCTCCTCCTGTGCCGTGCGGGGAATTTTAACGCTTCTCCTGCTTCAGAAAGCACTGCTGGGCCATGCGGGAGCGTGCGGGGCAGCAGCACCGTGCTCCGGTGGTTTAGGATGCTGCGTGTGCCCGCTTGGGAGGTGCACGGGGCGGCACGTAGGGCTGGTTTTGTCTCGGGTTCCTGAAGCCTGGTGTATCTCAGCGGTCAAATGCAGAGGAAGAGAACCCGGTGCCTGAAAACCCCGCAATTACGGTGCATTTGGTTGGGTATTTTGGCTTTTTGTTGTCAGCAAATGGCTTGATAATGCAGACCCCCGCGGGGCAGGCGGCGTGTAATGCCCTAACGGCCTCTGGGATGCTCTGCTGCGGTGGGGGTGCAGCTGTGCCAGAGCTCCTACTGCTCCTGCATGGTGCTCGTCCCCACCCCGTGCTCCCTGGGGTCACCCCATTGAGCCGTGCACGTTGGGTAGCACGGTGGGTGCAGCCCACCAGCACAGGGAATCGGTGCGTTGCATTGCACTGCCTGGTGCTGCTGGGTGGGTGCACGGGAACCCTGCTTTTTGCTCTGCTTCCCACCCCAGCACGGGAGACCTCGCTCCACGTGTGCATGGTGCACGCATACTAATGCGCCCTGCGTGCAGTTCCTTGGCAGAGCCTTTAAAAACAGGCGTTGGTTTTGAGAAACCCTTGATGGCACCGCTTGTAATTATAATGTAATCGGCATAATTGAGAGCCCAGGGCCCTTCGTTGGGGCTGATTTGCATGTTCATGAGGCTACATGGGGTGAGCCCCCCACCTTCCCCTCCCTGTGTCTGCGTGGGTTTGGGGCCCTTCCTTCTGGTGGGAGCAGATGGGGGGGGGGGGAAATGAGGTTTGTGAATTCCTTGTGGCCCCGCCAGCCCCTGTTGGAGGGCCACTGCAGCTCTCCATTATTGATAACACCCATGCTCTAATGAGCTCCCAGTCTGGATCAGCAAATCATTTGCAAGCTGGTCTGGATTTCCATGGAACATGGCTCCTCCTCTGAGGGGCTTGCAGGCTTTGGGCTGCTGCTGCTCATCCAGGGTGTGACATCCATCCCTCTGATGCAGGGCATGGTCTGTGCCGCAGGACTCCAGCATCACCCCTGGGGGTGTACCTGCTGCTCTCCCCTGGCTTGGGTTCCTGGCAGCAGGACATGTCTGGGATCGTTTTAATTCCCGTGGAGCATCTCTGGGAGCTGCTTTGTGTGCAGTGCTGCTGATGGGCATGGTCCTGCTCCACTCCCCTGCAGAAGGAGAAAAACAATCCCAGGAAATAGGGATGGGCAATGCTATTAAATCCGCTGGGGATTTGGGAGGATATTGTTTGTGCTTCTTGAATAATGACTTTTGATATGTAATAATATATTGTACAGTTCTTGATGGCCGATATCACATTTATTTTAAATGATGTAATCAGCCCTCAGTGTCTCAGTTGATTTAGTCAATTAAGTTTTTAACCTCATGTCTTCAATCTCATCTGTGAGTAATTTAAATGTGGTGGTTTTAATGAAAGTACATCTACCTGTTCATTTATCCAGGCATATCATTGCCCTTTAGATCTTCTCGTGTTAGGGGGACCGGAGATGCTTTTTCTCTGCTGTGTGGAAATGTTTACCAGTGGTGAGGAGACAATTGATTGGCGTTAGGGAGTTGGCGTTTTTCTCAGAGCAATCCAAATATAACAGATGCAGTGATTTCCAAATGGAAGTGGCACATACATTAAGGCTTTCAGAGGGGATGGTGGGCTTGCCTCTAATCCCAGGGCTGTGTTTAACCCAGAGAGGAGATCATAGAATCATAGAATGGCTTGGGTTGGAAGGGACCCCAAGGATCACCAGGTTCCACCACCCCTTGCTGCAGTAGAGATGGCAGTAGTTACCTCCTCAAAGCCAACGCAGGCACAGCACCCATCAGGCATTCATGCAGTGCTGTAGGTTTTTGCATTGCAGCAGCTGCAGAAGGGCTGTGTAGGGAGTGTGCCCCATTGGGATTGCGTTCACCCCAAACCCGGCTGTGCTGTTGTTACCTGAGGTTGGGGGGTTGCAAAGCAGCCATGTCCCTATGGGAGCAGCGCTGGGTGTCTGTGCCCCATCTCTTCCCCAGTGGGGTGGGCAGGAGGAGGTGCCTGCAGGAATCCCTGCTTGCTGCTTACAGCTCACGCTAAATTCAAACTGAGAAAATGCAGGCGATGTTTTCTAGCCTTCCCTGGTGTTGCTAAGAGAAATCAAGATAAATGACCCGGGGCTCCTTGCTGGCTGGCTTCGCCTGCTCCCAGCCACGCTCCCCTCTCTGGATGGGATTTCTCAACCAGGCAGCCCCCAGCACAGAGGATGCTCTGTGGGCGCAGGGTTGTGCCCGCTCCCCGGAGCGGTGGTTGATCCCATGGGAATGCATGCAGTGAAGTTGTTGGAAACCAAGCCTGGTAACGCTGTCATTGGCTTTTTGTTCCTGTCTCATAGCTGACATTCTTAAAATATGTTTTCTTTTGGTTTTTTGAAATGAAAGTGCTTAGGAGGGGCATTCTATGTGGTTTTCTCCCAGAAGGCAACCTCCCCCCCCCAACCCGCCACCCAAAAATACTTACTTTTAAAATTTAGAGTGGAAAATGCGAATGGTTTTTGATAAAAGCATTTCTATTCATGAGCAGCAGCTCGCAGAGATTTGCAAGGAATAAATAGGTTTTGGCAGCATCGGAGTCTGTTGAACAAGGGGATGGGGAAGGTTTGGAACTCGGTTTGGTGTCGTTTCACGTGGAATTTTAGAACAAATTCGCATAGAAAAGTGTCAGGGGATGTATTCCTGTCAATCCCAAGACCAAATCTTGTGATGCTGGTGAGAGCTGCAATGCTCTCCTGTTAATTACCTTCTGATTGCCTTTTGTGATGCTTTGCTCCCTGGAGATTTATCTCCATTTTGCCCTGGGACGCGCTTGCCACTTGCTGGGTGCATTGAAGAGCTGGCCTTGAACTCCTTCCAGATTATTAGCAGGTGAAGGTCGTTGTGCAGTGTCTCAATGGAAAGTCGATTTCTCCTAGCTTCTCAATAAACGTGTCGTCTCATTATTCTTAACGAACTCCATGCATACCATAAAGCGGCGAGACATGGTGACATTGTGTGAAGCTGGTTTTGCAGTGGTGTTTGTCTCATGGTTAATGCTCCATCTCCTCCTGACATGGGATGGGGACCCTGGGCAGGCGAGCTGGTGCTCCCTCCTGAAGGAGCCCACCTGGTCTGAGTGCTCAATCATGCACAGGTGAGTGGTTTGAATGAGTTCCCCAGTGTCTGCCTACAGGTGCTCTGAGTGTGTTTTCAGGCTGGTGCTGGCTCTGTCCTGCCCTTGTTCTTGCAGGTGTGGGGTCTGTTCTTGCTAGTTTGGGGCTGTTTCTGCTCCTGCAGCCACAGGTGCCATAGGGCTCTTGTTGTTGGGGAGCAGTAGAAACCCTATGTGGGTGTGCAGCCTGCCCTGCTCATGAGGAGGCAACTCATGCCTTAAGTCTGCAGAATGAAGGGTGTTTGCGTTTCTATTAGGGAGCTGCTTGGAGCCTGCTCATCCCCCACATGCACCTATACACATGAGGGAGAGAATTGCCTGTGCCATTTTCTTTTAAGCAAGGATTCAGCTGTGGCTCTGAAAACAGAATTAGAGGTAGGGCTTAATCATACAAGCTCTGGAAATAGGGTAGATTAAATCTTTTTAAGGAGGGTGGCTAAGCACTTTATTTGCTGTGCAGGAATCTTCAGGGGGTCAGAGACCAGAGAACTAGATTTAAAGCTTTTAAATGCCTTTTTTTTAAATGTTCTTTCACGACGCACAGTTGAGAAGACTTTAAAGTTACGATTACAAAGACAGAAGGATGGATGGAATGGAGACACTTGTTGAAAATAGACATTAATAATGTGTTGAGTTGTTATAATCCTTACAGCGTGCTATTGCTCTGGGGATGGTTTTTTTTGGGTGGGGAGGACCTTCTGGAGGCTCTGTGCCTTGCTTTTTTGGCAGTGCTGGGTGCTGTGCTCCCATCATTTGAGGTGACCTTGGGCATCCTGTATGGTGGGGTTGGCCTTAGTCTGGAATAGAGCTTTGTTCTTAGAGCATGGTGCTCCCCATGCCTTGCTAGTGGAGTCAGTCCCATTTGGTTGCCTCAAATGCAGCCTGTTCAGGGTCGTTGCTTTGATCCCACACTGTCTGCACTGGGAGTTCTTCATGCTCTTGAGTTTTGTGTAGCCTCTGCTGTCCCCAGGAGACCCCAGGAGACAGCATCCTTTGCTGCCCACCCCATTTCCAGAGCCCAATTCCACCAAGCAAATGAGGCAGCGCATCTGATCCCTCCTCTCAGTCTGCCAACTGAATTAGCACTCCATTAACTTAATGAGAACTCTCCCAGCCACCCTGGATACGGTCAGTATGCAGTGCTGCCAGCTAGGGGGGAGGTGGGAGCTGAGCTTGGCTGAACCTAGGGATGAGGCAGAGCCCTTGTGGTTTTTCCAAGGGGTTTTGGGGCTGTTGAGGCTTTGCACTGTGCTTGGGTCTGTGTTGGTGTTGGGCACAAGGAGGAGGGAGGGATGCTGGAGGTGGTTGGTGCTGCCAAGAGTGTGGTGTGTACGCTGTGATTCTGGAGGTGCTGTGATGTTTGGCAGAGCACTGTGTCATTGCCCCATACAGAGGGGACGGAGCAGGGCACAGCGTCCATCAGAAGGATGCGGCAGCCCCCAGCAGCACCAGCTCCCTGCCAAGCCTTTGTTGACAGAGGTAAATGTGTAATTTCATGGTTTGATTGCAACAAATTTAACTGACAAAGTTCATGAGCTGTTAGGAGGAGGGGCATGACATGAGGAGAACGTGTCTGCGAGCCACTGCTCGATGCTGTGAGTCCGTGTCTGCAAGGAGCTCAGGGTTTGGGGCTGGTGTGGGGCTCAGGAAGGGGTGCAGAGGGACACTTGCTTTCTGTGGTGGCACTGTGCATGTTGTGAGCTGCTCGCTAGGCTGGAAGTCTTCTCAGATGGCTTCTAGAGCCATTGGTTGTTACATGGAAATACTTCCAGGGATGGAGCCCAGATGCTGTGGTGACTGACACTTGGGAGCAGTGCCATCTGGGTGCTTTGTTGGAGCCCCTTGCCTTGCTGTATGAGCTGGTTTTTCTTCTCCTGTTATTGATGTTTCCATGGGATCTCTCTGCAGACTGTCCTGTGGGTGTGGGGACTGACTTGAGAGCAGTTCCCCTGCAGACCCCCTGGTCCCAGCTCCCAGCAAAGGCTTTGCCCCTCCAGCAGCCCACTGCTGATGTGCTGCAGGCAAAGCAAAGTGTCAGGAATGATCTAAACAAATATTAGCCAATTAATATTACATGCAGGGGAGCTCAGGGGGAGGAGGAAGGGCAGATCTCGCTGGAGGATGCGCAGCCGCGTGCTACTTGTCTTGCATGGCAATGGCTGAGCCCCAGGTGGCATGAGCAGGAGCCAGCAGCGTGCTTGGAAACAGCAATGTGGGTGTGAGCACCCTGCCTGGCTTGGGTTGACTTTGCTAGACCGGACTGATGTATTTCCAGCTTGTTTGCTGCTTGGAAAATGCTGTTGGACTTCACTGATTTTTTTTCTTTTGAGCAACACCAAGAGAAAAACCAACCAACCCCTCAGTATCAGTCATTGAGCAGTCTGTTGCTACGCATGGTTGTGGATTCAGGCCATAAATACCAAATGCTCCTCTTCCTTGAGGAGGGCAGTGCTGTTAGGAAAATGGGCTCCCCATGGTGTGGGACCTCAGAAGGATTGGTACCATTGTGGCTCTTCTTAACAGATGTGGTAAATGGGGGTTGGGTGGTGGAAGCTCTACCATGGAGCAAGGCAGCTAGGTCTCACCAGGGTCTCAGATGCCAGAACTCTTAAGGGGAGGAGCTCCAGGAGGACATGCAGGGCATTGCTCTCCTTCTGATGATCTCTCCATGAAGAAATCTGGTAGCTGCTGTCTGTGTTTGTTTAGCATTGCCTTTGGGTCGTAATTAGCATCCTCTGATGGGGAAAACTTTTTTGTTACTTTCCCCATGGGCGAGCATGGCAGGAGGAGCATGCTCCAGCTGTCACATCGCTGCTCTGGAGCAAGCTGCAGGCATGGGGTGGAGATGACAGCTCGTTACGAGTCCAGCTGTTAAATAAATAAATGAAACAGCTCTCACCCTCAATTCTGTGGGTGAAAAAGTGATTGCAGAGGAGGCTTAATTAAGTGTGAGAAGCACAGCTCACCAGCAGCCTGCTTCCTTTCCTACTGCTGCTAGCTGAGTGGCCAATCTTCCACTTAGCTAATGTGTGGTCGTGGTGCTTTTGAGGCAATAGATCTTTGCATCCACCTGACTGCATCAGAGCATGGGGAATGCAAAAGAGGAAGCAGAGATGAGCTGTCTTGTTAATGAATCCCAGGCTTGAAATGTCTTCTGTACGCACTGGGGGAAAAGGAAAGCCCGGAGAGGGAAGGGAACTTGGAGATGTGTTGGGATATTTGGGGCAAGGCCGGGACTGGGCTATGAGATGAGACCACCCGCAGACCACACTACGTTGTACTCCATCCAGTATCCAAATTTCAGCCTTCTAAGAGGATTATCAGGTGCCTGTTTGAATTACTCTGACATGAACAGTCAGTCAGAAAATGTACATTCATTTGAAAGGTCAAGTACATCCGATTTCTGTTTGGTATGCTGGGGCTTATCCTTTCAACTTGGCCTTCCTTAATGAGATTCTTGTTTCAAAGCGTTTTTCTTAACGTGTTTCCCCTTTCGTCTGGCTGTCCTTTGGAAGCGGGTTTTGCTCTGTGCTGGTCAATAGGGATGCAGTGCAGTGGGATGGGCAGCAGTGTCTGCCAGCAGGAACGAACCTTTTGCAGGAGGAGAGATGAGGATGCGATAACGGGGCCGCGCTCTGTTGAGAATGTAGATTTGGGTGTGTAAGTGAATGTGACAAATGCATGCAAATGGAGTGGGGACTCAGTGCTCCGGGAGATGGCGGGGTGCACGGCTCCCTCGGAAACAGCTGCATGGAGAAAGCTGAGTTCGGCCTGCAATAGTGTTTCTTGATTAAATTAACGTGTATTGATATTTCTCCTGTTGTTTTGACTTCACAGGCTGTTTGAATTCGGTCTTGTCACAACAAAATACAAAGGAGGTTGCTCGGAGATTGATTTTTATTTTTTCTCCCCCTTTAATCCTGTCTTTGAAGAAGAGTGTTTTAAAATTTTATTTTATTTCCTTACTTGCAGGTTGACAGCCGGGAAGGCTGCAAATGTTAAAACCACTGCGCAAATAATTATGCTAAAATGTCGAGCATACATTATGGAGGAAGATGCTTGTTGATTGTAAAGCACGAATCAATTTTCTGCGTCACAAAATTACCGACGTCGGAGTCGGCTTTGGTGATTTATTCCCTCACTGATGGGTTTGTGACTACAGCCTACTTCCCCCGGAGAGTTTTTCTGATGGGTGAAGCTTTGCTTTCCTCTTTGTTGTCACCACTGGAGCACTCTCCTCTCCCCGTTGCCCCCCTCCCCTGAACTGTTCTTAAAACTGAGCCTTTCATGCACACCGCATCCCAAAGCGCTCTGCCAAGTTAAATAATGTAGTCGCAAAAACAAATATTGGATAATGACTGAGGGAAGGATTAAGGGAGACAGCTGAGTAACAAAAGAGAGATCCTCGAGTGTTTGGAGCACAGGATGGGGATGCGCTGTGCCGGGTGAGCCCCTGGGACCGCATCCCCATGGATGAGGGTGTGAGATGTCAACCTGCTCCCATCCAATCTTTATCAACCCTTATCCTTGGCTTGACTGTGGTTTGGGGGGAAGACTTGAACAAAAATGGCAGCGGAAGGGATGCCGGGCATGTTGTTCTTTGGCATTTTCCAGTCTGGCTTTAACCTGTTGAGTGCAATGACCACGTGGTGGGTGGTTATCCTGTACTCATACAGGGAAGAGTATATTTGCAGATTGAGGGCTCTTGGTGTAGCATGAGAACTGATGCAAATGGCTTTTGTGTGGCTGGAAGAAAATCTACGATTCTACTAAATCTAAGAGCTGGAGACTCAATAGGCAAGCCATGAATTCAGGAGGTGTCTTTCCTGCAATAAATTCAAAGCGCTGGTTGGGAAAGAGGCATCGCTCATCAGGAGGGGCGATGGGACGTTCTGCTGGTTTCTTTTTTGTTCTGGTTGGTCCGGAGCAGTTTGAAATGTTACTTAGGATGAATTCCAAGGTGATGATTTACATGGCAGGTGACACTGGAAGGCAAATTATTCTAGGAAGAAGCATGAGATGGGATGTATTTACTGCCTGTCTGGGCAAATTATCCACTCTCAGATGTCAGCCATGTGTTTGTGTAGAAAATGCCCATGTCTGAAATAGCATATAAAGTGGATGCCCGAAATAACAGTTAATAAAAGCGAAACCCCTTTGGCTGTTGCTGCGTCCTTTGCACTGACCTCTTTGTAGCTCAGCCTTTGGAGGAGCTGATGTCAGGGACAATCTGAAGGTGGTTTTGAGTGAGCAAGCACACAGCCTGGTTTAATTTCCACTGCAGGCCTGGCTTTGCTGGGAGTGGACTGGTGAAGTGTATTAGCATGGACACTGCTGCTCATAGCCCCGTGTGCCACAGATATTGGAGCTGCAAAGGGCAGCTCCTCCTCTCTGCTTACCTGGGTTACCATGTCCCATCCCACAGGGAGGCTGCTCATTTGGGCTCACGCATCACCCGTTGCTGGCTGCTGTTCCTCAGTCTTGTCAGGCTGGCTGTGATTCACTCTAAATACTTATCCCTCTTCACCTCGTAGCTCTGACTGATGAGGTTTGAAAAGGAAAGGTAAAATAGTGAAGCGTTGGTGAGAAGGCTGCAACTCTTGGACTGCAGTGGCTGAGGAATGGAGGTGCTGTTTTCCAGCCCTGACCTCCAGCGCTCTCATCCCTTTGCACTGGGAGCTCTGTAGGGCACATCTATTACAGATGGATCGTGTGTGCCTTTCAGATGACTTATTTCATTTTTTTAATCCCGAGATGGGTTCCGGGAGGATTGCTTTTTATTTGTGTGTGTGCCCGTGGAGAGCTCAGGATCTCATCTGGCGTTTAATTATACACTTCTGTTATCTAGCAGGTATTGTAGGTGGATGTGTAAATTAGAGT
Source organism: Aquila spilogaster (assembly GCA_024606505.1). NCBI lineage: Eukaryota > Metazoa > Chordata > Aves > Accipitriformes > Accipitridae > Aquila > Aquila spilogaster. The sequence continues at coordinate 12,741 of JANHGO010004937.1, forward strand.
ACTTCTGTTTACACAGAAATGAATGTATGGTATAAAAACAATTTACTTGTAAAAGACTCATCCTGTCTCCAGAATATGTTTGAATCGTAACACAATACAAAGTAATTTAATCCCTCCAAACCTGTACGTTGTTTGCCTCTCATTTTTCCGGCAAATTTTACCTTCATCAAAAGATAAATCAATTTGTAGCAGCTATTGGCAGCTATTTAAGCTGGCGAATTGAACAGCTTAATTAGAGAAAGTATATTAAAGGCTCAGGGAGAGGCTAACGTGTTCCGTGCCTCCTCTGGGGTGTGCTGGTGGGAGGAAGATGCTGGGGGCCCTGTCCTGGCTGTTGGTGGAGGAAACCAGGTGGAAGGCAGCTTTTGGAAGGGGTTTGGCTGTTGTTTGGGAGTGTGTGTGCCCTGTGGTTGTAGGGGAGGCATCCCCAAAGCTGCGCTCTGCAGCGTGACTTGCTGAGGCTGCCCTGGCTGCAGGGGCTGGCTTGAGCATGTGAAGCTTTCATAGAGTCATTCAGGTTGGGAAAGATCTCCAGGATCCCCCAGTGCACCCCACTGTGCCCACCGACCACATCCCTCAGTGCCCCATCCCCTCGGTTCTGGAGCACCCTCTGGGATGGGGACTCCATTGAACCCGGGGCAGCTGTGCCAACAGCTTGCTACTCTTCCTAAGAAGAAATTCTTCCTAACATCCAATTTGCTGAGCTGAACTCCCCAAGCTTGCAGCATGTGGGATGGGTTATGGTTAAAATATATATATTTAGTTAATTTAAGCTTGAACTTGAGGTGCTCAGAAGTAGAGTTGATATTAGGATAGCCTTGCTTAAAAAGGAAAGCATTGTCAGCGCAGACTAAGGCGTCATCCATCTGTTCCCGAATCTGTTATCAGCCTGTGTTCCATGTCTCCGCTGCAGTTTGGAGATCCTGAGGGGAGGCAGCAGCTTCATGTGGGCAGCTCCTTCCCTCCTTTACCTGGGGGTTTGCTCACACCCAACCCACCCTGCTACTGCAAAACTGGCCACGTCAGGTGCCATGCAATGTCCTCTGCTCCTCCCCGCAGGGACAGGGCTGCAGGTGAAAGTAGAAAGCCAGAAGAGATGTTACGATGGGCTAACACCTCACATTGCCTCAAACTTTGTACCCGTATCTGTGTGTATATAATTTTATCATTGCGGATGGCTTGTTGTGCAGTACTGTGTGCATCTGTGCACTGTGTGTGCGTTGCAGGTGTGTGCTGGTGTGCACATGCACTGTTATTCTTGCCTCAGCACAACGATTCCCTAACGATCTCTTACCCATCTGAGACGGATTGCTTTTCATGGTTCAGTGGTCGCAGCTCAGACATCCATTTCAATCAATAAAACAGTCAAAAGAGAGAATAGATTTACTTGTTTCTGGTTTTTTACATTTAATTGAAAATTTTCGAGTGATTACAAACACAGATATTGTACAGATTGCAGAGTTTAGAAGACAATAACTGCCAAAAGAAAAATCTCCGGAGCCCCGAGCACCCCTCTTCTCCCTGGTTTGTGCCTGTGTAGATTCTTCTTCTTTCTCCTGGCTTGTAAAAACCTGGACGGATTTAATAGAGTTTCACCTAGACATCGCATGGAGCACATGCAGTGGTCTGTGATGAACACTGTTAAATCCTCTTACCTGTGACAGGGAGTCTCTATTCTCATCTCACAGCTGGGGCGGTGGTGATGGTGATGCCATTGTACCATGAGCTGCTGGTGGTGGAAGAGGGCTGTGGAAGCTCTCCTGTTCCAACCACAAGGGTTGAATCCCCCATAATTTCCTGGATTGCGGCTCAGGGTGATGCATGAGAAACTTCCCTTTCTCCTTGTGGGGGGGGGGGGTGTCTCTGGGGAACAGTGAAAAGCCATTCCGTCTCCTTGGTTGTAAACTTAATAAACCTGGAGGCAGCGCAGCAGCTGAATGTGTAAAAACCATCGTCTGATAACCTGAATATGGGAAAACTTTAAAAAGTCATTGAGACACCTTGTGCTGTCTGCAAAATGAGGTCTGATTTCTCTCAGAGCTGTTTTTAATAGCTGGAATTACCAAAGATTGGTGTTTACTGGTTGATAGGCCTGCGAGCAAGCATCCCGTTTGGTGCCCATGGTGATATCATTTACACTGGCATTTATGTGATAACCTCCTGAGCGCACGGGTCTGCTCACAAATTAAAGCTGAACCTGGTATGCCTGGTGTGCTGTCTCCCAGGCAGAGAATTTCCTGGATACTTCTATTGTTGTGTCTGATTTACTCAGCTCTGCTGACTGCTGGAAATGTGTGTGTTCTGGCATGGGCCACAGTGCAGCTCTGGAGGAGTTACTGACATCCTCCATCTAGTCAAGGGCAGTGGTGACCAATGTCATCAGGTTGTGATGAGTATGGCTCTGTGCTCTGCCCGAATTCAGGATGCAGTCTTGGCCTTAAGTTGTGCCGGGGTGGGTTCAGGTTGGATATTAGGGAAAATTGGGCTCAGGGATCTTAGAGAGGTTTCTTCCACCCTTGATGATTCTATGATCCTAGGGAGGAGAGGCCAACTTGATGACCCCTAATAAAAGCTGGTGGTAGGAAGGTTGGCTCAACAGATTGAAGTAAAATATATATATACGCATTGCTGCTACTGTAGTAGTTTCTGGATGAGTGGTGATTCCTCTTCTGGCAGCGCTCTGACTCTTCCTCCCCATGGATGTGATGGGTTTGGGGTGGATTTCCCTCATTTGTACATCTCCCCAGAAGGAAATGAGCATCTTGAAGAGGAACAGATCCTTTTGTGCATTTTTTTTCACACAATCAAATTCTCCTTGAGGAAGGAGCTTCAAATGGAAAACTTGGGCCAGCCCAAATTAGGGGGACTTAATTTACTATGGTAAAAACACTTTGAGAGCTGCAGATGAAAACTGCAATTTAAGTGCCTAATATTATAATTATATACTGATGTGTTTTATTAATGGGATTGAATGCTCATAGCTTTGTAGTAATGAGCTTTTTTGAAGATCTGCATAATAGAGTTTTCTGATGGTAAGGACCCTGGCATGCTGTTCCCTCTCTAAAGCTCCTTGAAACTCATGGATTAGCCAGGGACAGGGTTAATTGTTGACTTGAGTAGTAATTAGTCACACATCTCATGGAGTAGCCCTTCCTGGGGGGGCAGCAGAACCCAAAGTTCCTCTTCTAGGCGCTGTGTGGATGATGGGAAGACTTAATGTGGCGGGACAAGTGACCCTTGAGCAAATGGAGTGTTTTGGGAAGCCTGGAGATGAAAGATACCGTGTTGACAAATTAGCACTTAACAGATTGATAGAATTAAAGAGCTGTAGGTTTGAACAGTGTGCACATTCAGCCCTTTGTGACATGGGGAAAGAAATAATTTTCCTGTCTTGTAACACCATTTTGCGTGCACTTCTGATAATGAATGGGAGCATAACGTCAAAGCTGTGAATGTTTTCGTGGGTCAAGTCATTCCCCACCCCACAGAATTAGATGGGGTCAGTGAAGATAGTGCTTTTTAATAGCGTACATGTTCCACATTTTATCTGGGGGGAAAAAAAAAAATCCTGAGTGATGCTAACCCAGATTTGTGAAAGGAGGAGAGGCCTTGGAAGAGGTCTTGGTATTGAAGAAAATGTTGGAATGTGATATTTTAACCATTTAATTTTTTTTCACGCAGCCAATTTATCACAGCCGACTTTCCTGTGAATAAATTTTGACTGGGATAAATCAACTTGCAGCATTAATTGTATTAACGGACGCATTAATTACATAACTGTTAGTGCATAACAATTCATGACTTTCTACAAGTGAATAAGGAGAGCAAGGAAAATAAAGGAGCAAATTGCAGGAGCATTGGGTGTTTTCTGTTAGGTGTCTTTTGATGGGAAAAAGTGTTTTTTCATAAGACACCCCAGTGTTCTTTACAAGTCCTCCTTTTCTTCTAAACACTTCCCCTTTTTATTCAAGAGCATAATTAGCTTTTGTTAACTCCTGTACGGGCAGTTTTCGTTTTGCGCTTTCTTTGGAAAATGTGACTGTTTTTCTATAAGAGCTGTAAGTTCTGTTTCTTCCCTTGGCTTTTTGAGTCCCGAATTCACAGCAAGAGAAAAATCCATGTTTGACTCAGCATCCTCCGTGCATTTAGGAAAGGCCGAGGCTCATTTCTGCCCTTCTCCCTTTGTAATGAGCCCAAGATGTGTGGACGTATTTTATTTGGCAAGTCCATGCAGGAGCTCAGCTGCTGGGAGGTGACCCCAAGAGGAGAAGCTGTGTCCTGCTCTTTTCTGCCTTCCATCCAGCATATTGAGGTGGAAGGAGGTGGGAGGGTTCCTGTCCTATGCACTCACCTCCATGCCCGCATCCCTTCTTGGTTGTGGTCGCTGTCAGTAATGAGATGGGAGAACTGGGCGAGGAGGCAGTTCCAGCACCACCCTGTCCACCCCCACATTATCCTGACTTATTACATTGTAATAAATTGAACCATTCCACTTCATTATTTCATATTTGAGGAGATTTATAGATTGTCCTGGTGGCTGAAGAGGCAGTGATTAAAGGAGCAGTGTGCTAATGAATGAGCCTCTGCACAAAGCCTTTTTAATTAATGCACAGCCCAGGGGCTGTAAAAGGCTTGCTGATAACAAGCCTGGCCCATTCAGGACATGAACTGACAACTTTACTCAAAATGAAGGCTTATGTGGAGACATGAGTACGGTATTGAAACGGCAATTAAGGCTAATAGAATGATTCGCCTGCCCATCCATCGCTGCATTGCTGGCCCTCCTTCGGCATTCCTGGCCCTCTCTCTGCTCCGAAGTAATGGCAGGTGGAGATCTCATTTGGCTCTTCCAACCTTTCCTCCATGATTTAATTTATGGGCCGGCTGCTGTGTCTGTTCCTTTGTGCGGCTCTCAGTTGTGCTGGGTTGGGATTTTCCCTTGAGGCCTTTCTGAACTTGCTGGATATTTCCCTGAGTTGGGTTATTTTGTCTGCTTAAAAAAAAAAAAAAACAACAACAAAACCAACCTCTGATGGAGCATCTTACTGGGGAGGGTGGCAGGTCTGTCTGCAGCCATGGTCTGTCCATCCGTCCTTGGCTGTACGAATGGGGGACTGGCGTGGGTCTGTGATGGGAGGCATCTTCCTGTGATGACCACACCAGCTCACTGCAGGATGGCTTCCAACCTCTCTGTGCCTCTTCTTGTTGTTTTTTTTTGTGTCCTCTTTCTGTGTATTCTGGTTTGCAGTGCTGGCGTGTGCTGTTGGACAGGCTCCATGCTTCATGCTAGTTAATCTGTGATAAGAGACTTCCATAAAGTGCATTGAGATACGAGTCACAGACTCAAACGGCTGTGATAAAGTGCAAGTAGCTGTAACACCAGGTACCTGTACCACCAGCTCTGCTGGATCGCACCTGCTGATGTCAAATTTGTGTTCCTCCAGTTGTGGTGGTGTTTGAGTATGTTTCAGAGGGGTAACCTGTGTCAATCTTGGAACAAAACTCCTGTAGTGCATTCAGCAGCATGCAGCTATCATGAGCTGCACCAAACCAGCTAGCTCCGATGCTGTGTAGGGCCTGACATCGGTATGCACTGGGGATGTTCTGTCCCTCTGAGCTCCTCCAGGGCCCTGGGAGAGATAAGGAGCCAAAAGCCCTCTGCTGTCTGATCTTATCAGGGCTCAGCTTCTCCATTTTGCCTCGCTGAATCCCTGGCAGGTGGAAACGCTGCTATACAGAAAGGAGTGCGGGGAGAGGAGCTGGAGAACTTTGGGAACATAAAATAAAAGCAAAAAAAATATAAATGATGCTGCCTGTGGCCTGCAGATTTAATGATATTTACCCATTTGATTGATGAAGATGATGAATGAAGCTTCGTGGCCTGTTGAGGGTGGAAAGTCTAAGTACCAGGATGGAGAGTGAATCAATCACTTTTGCGGCTCCCCTGCCAGATGGGTTCATCAGTTAACGGCAGTTCCCAACAGGGTCATATATTACCCCTGGCTGAGGGACGGTGTGTCAGCTATGGCTGCTGACTCTTCCCTGCAGAGATCGATAACCCATGGTGAGAGGAAGCAACACGGCCTAAATGAAACCACTAAAACCCCTCTCCAACTTGATCCTTGCGTTAAATGTGGTTTGCTAACATGCACGTTCCCATGAAATGAAGAGCAGGGGTTGGACTATAGAGCCCTGGGCTGTGCAGCATTGTGGCCAGGTAGGTGACAGGTAGAAAGTGCTGGTGGTTTGCTGGAGTCATAGAATCATTAAGGCTGCAGGGGGACCTCTGATGTCAGAGTGCAACTGTTGTCCCACTTCCACCATGCCCACATTCTTCAGTGCCACATCCCCATGGCTCTTGAACACTTTTGAGGACAGTGACCTCAGCACTCCCTGGGCAGCTGTGCCAGTGCAGCGCTGCTCTTTCTGAGAAGTTTTCTTAATATCCGATATCCAACCTGATCCTCCCCTGGCACAACCTCAGTCCATTATTTCTTGTCCTATCTCTGGGCACCTGCAGTGGCTCTGCTCTTTCTGGGCTGGTTTATATAGTGTTGTTTCAGTATTTGCTAACCATTTCCACGGTGAAGCCCAGAACACGGTTGTGAAGAATTGTTCCGTTCTTGCTTTGGGCAGAGGGATTTGGGCAGCGGAGGCTGAGGGTGAAGTGTTGTCCTCCAGCAGCATCCAGAGATGTAATTCCTTCTGTATCATGAGACGTATCCTCACTGTGTCATCCAAAGGCTGCATTTTCTTTAGGCCAGGACTATATTTTGAGTAGTATTTGTCTTGCACTGGTTACTCAATAGATGCATTTGAGGACACGTTGGTAAATATGGTTTGGAAAACAGTTGCACAGGACCACGTCACCAGCTCGGGACTTGAGATGTTCATCAAAAGTTTTGGGGTTTTATATTTCCCGTGTTCCACCAACCTTGTAAGCAAAGCCAAGCGTGATTTATGGCTTTGTGTTATGCTCCTGTGAAACTTGCAGGATTTTGATATAAAATTCTCCTGGCTTTAACTGTCAAGTTTCACCTGAGTCCTGCTTGGAGACCATTATTCTTTACATTGTCATTTCTGAAGAGCCTTTTGCAGCGGGAGCTCGGCATTATATAGCACTTAATAGCAAGCAGGTTACACTCCCGAGTAAAGAACATTCTGCTATGTTCAAACCTTTTATAGTGATCATTGCGACTGTTGATATCCTGGACAGATGTGCGGAGTGTTTTGCAATTTGTTTGGGTAGAAAAGTGCCATTCTGCTCCAGTAGGTTTTTTTACTTCGTGATTTAGAGCTTCTGGAGGGTTTTCCATACATCTGAGTTCAGTTAGGTAGGAGTCCTGGGTTGTGTCAGGAAGGAGCAGGGGACTCCTCCCATTGGAGCTTCCTTGGAAGAAGGAATCTGTCCCTCTCTTGTCTTGGTCTATTGAATAAAGACCCGCTGGGGATCTTGTCTTAATTAACTGGCCTTAATAAGATGGCCTTAATGTCTTCTTCAGCAGAGGGGCTGTCACGTGCAAAGGTCCTTGCCAGGCATGAAAGGTGTGGGAAGTAAAGGGAAGATGATGTTGCAGTAATGTTAGAAAGTAAAAGCTTGTGTGTTTGCAACATGTGTGCCCAGACCTCAGATTTTAAATGGGAAGATGCTGTTGGCCCAGCTCGGTCACCAACACAGGATATACAGAACTGATACAGTTGCTTTTCAGCCAAGGGTGTTGTGAAGGAAAAGAGGAGGGGTGGCCTTTGGGTGAGGCTGATGGACGGGGATGTCTCAGCATTGCTTTTTTCCTGGCTCTGCTGCAGCCTCCCTGGGTGACCTTGTGGCTGTCTACAAATCTCTTTTCCTTTAGTATCTATGCAGTGTGCTTGAGCCCTTTCCTAGGACGGGGAGAGTGTCTTACAGCATGTGCTTATCGAGGTTTGACTCTTGTTTCAGGTTTCTGGACACCACTTTTGATATCAATAATAACCACGATAGTGAGAGACTGCAGATAAAGCAACAATTCCCAGGAAAAATAGAGCAGCGGTGTTCTGCTGTGTGGGTAATTCAGGGGTAAGGAGTATAGATGAGTTTTAACCCGAAATCAGAAACACTGAGAGCTCCATCCAGGCTGCAGCCTTAGAGTGCACCGGTGGTTGTTGTGTGACCAAATGGTGCAGCCATTTCCTGGGGAGGTGCAGGAATGTGAGGGCAATGTCCTGAGCAGAGATGGGCTCTCAATTGCAGATGTCCATTGGAGGTGGGAGAGCCCCAGGTAACCCATGCTGAGCGTGACTTGCAAATTAGAGCTGCTTTTCTGAGGCTGGAGTTGCTGGCTGAACTCCACAACTTAGCTTCAGCCCAATGCAGTCATTAGAGATTGGCTTAAACTCATTATCTCCTTTTCATTAGCGTTAACCATTAACTCTGGGTAGTCCTGTTATTGATATAAATGTCTCTGAAACCTTCTGAGCTTTTGGCTTCAACAGATTTCATAAGCTGGTTGGGGAAAGTGTTTCTTTTCATCAGGTTCAAATTTGTCACTATTTTGGTGGAATCAAAGGGGATGCTTGTGTTGCAAGGCAGGGAGGATAGAAATACCAGATGTACTTTGTCTCTCTCATTCATTAATTCACATACATTTATCATAAGACTTCCTATTTGTCTCCTTTTTAAGATAAATAATCTCAGCCCTTCCAATCCCTTGTCATATGGTGACAAGAATGATTTAAGGACCTGGAAAAATCCCATATGACAAGGGATACGGCGACTGGTATATTTAGTCTGGCCATCTCATTTCCTGAGGGCTGGAGCAGAAGATGGAGATGGCCAGATTGAGTATGCTCGTTTCTCTGCAGATGTCCTGCTGAGCAGTGTGGGGACAGAGGCACAGATACGCATCTGTCCACCCAATATTTTGCATTTTGAGTGCGTTTCTGTAGCTTTGGGCTGGGCTAAGTGTGGCTTGAGAGTGAAATAAGATTAATTCAGCAGGGGCTGGCTGTGTGGCATATTGGGTCCTGAGCAGGGACGTGGTTGCTGACCATGTCTGGGTTGCTCGCTGTACTGACAGATTTTCTAACCTGGCTGAGGTTATAGCTGCAGCATTTAAGATGTGGTCTAAATTGCAAGGCCTCTCCCAAGAGGGTTTGGGAGAGCTGGGCTGCCTTGTCCCTGTTCTGTTGGAAGGCTATGCAGCCCCATTTCCCTGCAGAATACCCATGTCTTTCTCAGGTTATTTGGGGAGGCTCAGCAGGATGGTCACTGCCCTCGCTTCTGGGCAGAAGCAGCTCTGTTCTATGGTGCTAATCCTATCGGAAATCACAGTGCTTGGATATCTCCGATTACAATTCCTGTCTTGAATTCTACCACTTGAATGGTGGCTTGCACATGTCCCTGAATCTGTTGGTAAATGTGAAGATAATCCTCCCCATGTCCTGGGAGCGGTGTGAACTATTAGTTAATGCTTGTGCAATACTTGGAGTGCCATGGGGAGCTGTGGTTGCTTTTCCTAGCAGGGCAGGGGCTCTGGGGTAACATGGGTTGTTGGGATGGGTTGTCTGGGTGCCATGAGAGGTATCAGTCCCCAGAGGTTTTCAAGAACTGTGGAGATGTAGCACTAAGGGCCATAGTGGGTTGGGGTTGGATTTGACGATCGTCAGTGGTCTTTTCCAACCTTAATGATCCTGTGATCTGTGTGCTGCGAGGGGTATCCATTGAGAAGCATGGGTCACCCATGGGATATATCTCCCCTGGCACCCTTGCTGAATTCCAGGTTGGTTTGTTTATGAGCTTGGTGGGAGCTCAAATGGAACAAACTGTTTGAGAAATCTTTTCCTGCAGCCGAGTCTAATTTGTCCTGTCAATTTGGTACTTGCCTTCCCTTGCTCGTGTTTAGCACCATTGATTTATTGGATTGCAGGAATATTAAGAACCTCAAACTATTAGTCCTGATTACAACTTCTTGGCGGCTTCATCGCTCCACGTGCCCTGTTACGCTCCTCACGAGGCTCTCAGCAGTGCCTGAGCACCAATTCCCTGCTCTCCTCTCTTTCCTGTCCTCTCTTGCTCTCCCAAATGATCAGTGCTTGCAGTGAGAGGTGAGCCCATGGGTTTCTGGGGGGAGAGAGGAAGCACAGAGGAAGTAAAACCACTTTCTCAAGCTGAGATGGACTCATCTGTAGCAGAACCAGAGGGCTGAGGTTGCTTGAGTCCTCACACTGATGTCTTTGCTGTTAGAGCTCCCCTCGTTTCCCTGTTGCTTCCTGTCCCTTTACTCCTTTTGGCCATCACCAGTCATTCTGTAGAATAGTACTGATTCATTCCTGTAATCAACATCCTAATTAAAGATCTTGAGGTTTTTTTTAATCTCTGGGTGACCTGCACAGTCTCTTCCCTTCTCCCTTTTCTGGTTCCTGAATGCTTCCAGGAGGAAATGGGATCTTTATGGCTGTTCACTCACCAGGAACATATTTAGCTCCTCTGGAGAAAGGGAGCAAACAGCAAAGACGTGCTGCAGGAGCCTTGCTTTTGAAGCTGTCACTGGCCTGGATCAGGAGAAAAACAGCCTCAGGCAGCAAGGGAGGGGGAGAGCAGGGAATTTGGGGCGAGAAAAGTGCTGAAAGGAACAATCTGCACACAGGCATGCTGCATGCAGAGGGTGGATGGGTGCTCTGCAGAGGGCTGTGCATATGTTTTCCTTGGGATTGGGAGGCTTTTCCTGTAGGGGTGATTGGCCCCAGCTGGGCACTGCAGTGTGAGGATGCGGTGGAGCTCATCACCACTCCAATGGCTGCAGGAGATGGTCTCCTCGCCTGTGCTGATGGATGCAGAAGTGAACCTGTTTGAGGGACTGCTCGTACCCAGGCTGGTAATAGATGAGCTTGTTTAGGGGGCGGTGAGCCAGGAGCTGACAGTGACAGTGGGTACTTCTGTCACCGGACCCTCCCATCCATCTTCATTGGCTTTGCCAGCCCTCCTGTCCTTTGCTCGGCATCCGCTCTGGTCAGCACATCGTGGGCAGGAGGAAAAGCTGCTTAAGAGGAATTACTTGGTGGGGGCGAGAAGAGTGAGGAAAGGCTCGCAGCAAGTCTGAAAGCTCCACGCTGTTTATACTGTTGATCAGGGAGGCTCTGATCTCTGCAGTGTATGATGCTAGGCAGTGCAGAGGTCCGGATTGGTGAGACACTCCCCCCACCCCACCCCGAGCCTCCTCAGCACCAAGAGG
>JANHGO010004938.1:0-23940 GCA_024606505.1 Aquila spilogaster
TGGCTATCTCAGGTGGTGAAGTCAATAAGGCTCCCCATTAACAGTATTGATTTGTGCAGTCTCCTATTATTCTGCCTACGTTCCCAAGAGTGACACAGCTCACATCTAGTGCAAATGCCCTCTCCAGGGCCTCCTTCCACTGTCCTGACACATGGAAAGGAAGAAGCTCTGCTAACATTCTAGTGAGAGTGTCCTATCACATGCTCTGTTTGCAACACAGGCTGCCCAGGGGACAGTCAGGTTGGATATCAGGGAAAGGTTCTTCACCAGAGGGTGGCTGGACATGGAGTAGGCTCCTCAAGGCAGTGCTCACAGCATCAGGCCTGCTGGAGTTCAGGGGTCATCTAGACAACGTTCTCAGACATATGGTCTGATTTTTGGGTTGTCCTTTGTGGAGTCAGGATCTGGACTCGATGGTCCTTATGGGTCCCTTCCAACTCAGGGTATCCTGTGATTCTGTGATTCTGTGTTTGTGATGCAACTGTCCGAAGGTATCTCCACACTGAAAGCAGAACTTGTGGGGTCATTCATAGCTGGGGGAGTATTTACTTCTAGGACAGCTGTAAAAAGGAGTGGTAGGATTTCCTGCTGCAGTTGGTAGCCTGGCTGCTTTTGATGGCGCCCAAGTCCATGTTGTCCTGCATGGCCAACAATTGCATCTTGTCCTCTTGGCCAAACACCTTGGCTCTGAAAGTTTTCACTCACCTGCTTGCGTCTCTGGTCACTGAGGGTCACTGAGACAAATGATCACCCAGACTTGAGTACTGCTATATCACTAGACACTATGCATATTTCTTTGTTGTTTTTTTTTTTTCTCAAGCAGCACCAAGGGAACCCCATTCAAATGAAGCAGGGAGAAACTCAGTGCATGCAATCATACTCCATTGCTGAGCTTAAGACTCTAAGAGTGGTGGATTGAGAAGCAGCATTGCTGCATTTATTTTAAAGCTGAAGGAGAGTGGTGCAATATTCTCCACAAGTCTACGGCAGAGCTAAGATCTCCCAAATCCCACAGGGCTGTTGTGCCAGCTGGGAGCAGTCTAGTGTCCCCTTCTCAAATCTCAGTCCTACCCATTATTTAATGCTGTCACAGCACTGCTCAGCTTTCAAGAGGCACCACTGAATCCGATCCAGCAGCTGAGCAGTGCTGGGTGAGGGTAAGGAGCACCATGCATGTCCGGTGCACCAGCAGCTGTACCTCAGTGCAGTACCTGAGTGCTCTGAGCTCTGAGAGGTAGGACAGGGGAAGCTGACAGCTGCTTTGGCAATCTGTCTTGCCTCGCAAGGAGCAAGAAAGGATGAAATCAGAACAGGAAAGATGTGGAAAAAGATCGTATCCCGGTTTGGGGAAATGATAGAATCACAGAATCATTAAGGCTGGAAAAGACCTCTAAGATCACCAAGTTCAACCACCAGCCCACACCTACCATGCCCACTGACCATGTCCCTCAGTGCCACATCCACACGGTTCTGGAACACCTCTGGGGACAGTGAATCCACTGGGCAGCCCCTGCCACTGCAGCACCGCTCTTTCAGAGAAGATTTTCCTAATATTCAACCTGAAAATAAATACGCAGAGATTGTTAGCTTTCACCATCCTTCATAATTACAGCACAGTTAAGGCTGTAGAGGCTGCACAACTGAATATGAAGAGGATGAGACTGCTTTGTTCACATCACCCACAGCGTGTGCCATGCACACCCCCTCCCACAAGCTCACAACTCCACCTCGCCCCTCTCAGCCCAGAGGGTGGCATGTGCGTGATATCCACCCACATACTTTCTCCACCAGTGTTTCAGCAGTGTCGCTCCTTGACATGAACAAACATCCATCTCTGCTCCCACCTGCAGGCAGCTTTGCGATGCACTGACCAGCCCTGCAGCTGCAGAGACGTGGCCCTTTCTATTGATGTAACCCTGTGCCTGCAATCCTAGCTCCCAGGATGCACGCACCACCCTTTCCAGCCACACAGAAAAGCACAGCCCCCCTGCATGCACCCTCCCCAGCTTGCCCTCTGGCACTTCTGTTTGCATACATTGCCACAGCCAACTTTCCTCCTCCCCTCCCGAGCAAATTTGCTGAAAGCAACTGACTTCCCCGGCACATATACATCCTCCCCTCCGCCCCAAGACTCTCTCTTGCCACGCCAGCTAGCGCCAGCCACCCACACACAAACACAGGCAGGCAGACACAGAGTGATGGCAGAGCCCTCCGTGAGCTGCTGGAGCAGAACAGATGGCTTAGCAACCAAAAAAACAGTCACTCGCTCCACAAGTTTCCTCCTCGATGTTCTGTTTGTTTTCAGAACACGTTCATCGCCAGAATAAAATCCAGGCAAGTCGAGCTGATATAAACAGCCCATCCTCGATCCTATGAGGTGTGAAGTCCCACCCACTTCTTGCACCCTCCTTTTCACAGATCCCAAATAATTCTTCCTGAGGCATCCCCTTCTGCCCCCACAAATCCCTCTCCTTTGGCGTACAGATTAACTCCATGCTCTCTGGGAGACCATACCCCACATCTTGTCTCCTTCTTCTCCGCAGAGGACAAGCACTCTCCACACTTTGCAATAGTGATTTCAGGTCTGCATCTGACCCAGAGGAGCACACTGTCCACTCTTCTATGCTGTAGATACTTGCCTGGAAAGTATTTGCTAAAGATTTGAGGAAGCTTTGTGGTGCATCTGGCAGCAACTGCCAGACCTGTGGCCATGGACACAGTACCCATCAGGTGTCATGTGCTGTTAAAAGGAAGGACTGGGGAACTAAGGATAAGTTGCAGCTTCTTATCATAGAGTGACAGAATCACCTGAGTTGGAAGGCCATCTGGTCCAACTCTCTTGCAATGAACAGGGACATCTACAGGTAGATCAGGGTGCTCAGAGTCCCTCCAGCCTGACCTTGGGTGTCTCCAGGGATGGGGCATCCACCACATCTCAAAACAACCTGTTCCAGTGCCTCACCACCCTTGTTGTAAGAATCTTCTTCCTTATACCCCATCTAAATCTCCCCTCTTTTAGTTTGAAACCATTTCCCCTTGTCCTGTCCCAACAGACCCTGATAAAGTATTTGTCCCCTTCTTTCTTACAGCCCCCCTTTAGACACTGAAATTTAGATATTGCTATTGTATTATCCCATACAATGATCTCCTGACTGGAATTTGGGATAGCAAAGTGGGACTCGTATGAGTTAGGGGTAACTGGCTCTTACAAGCAGAAAGGAAGCTGTCATCATTTTTTGGTGCCTTGCCTCCCAGCCAGGTGGGAGCACCCACCCAACACATGGGTTAATTGTCAGGGCTGCCTTTATTCAGGACCTATGGCAAGGGGAGAGGATCTTTAGCACCACAGCTCTCTGCCGAGTGCTGAGATAGGGGTTCCATATGCCTGCCATGCCTGCAGCTGAGCAGTCCTTTCCATCACTGTACATCCTGGCACAGGTTGCCCAGAGAGGTGGTGGATGCCCCACCCCTGGAGAGATCCATGGTCAGGCTCTGAGCTCCTGATCTAGCTGTAGGTTTCCCTGTTCATTGCAGGGGAGTTGGTCTAGATGGCCTTTAAAGGCCCAACTCAAACAATACTATGATTCTGTGAACAACCAGAGGCTTCTGGGACATGCTGAGCTGCAGCAGAAGGCAGGTTTTTGCCTCCCTCTAGTGATGTATCTGGTATAGGGCCTCACAGACCCACTGCCTCCCACATCTTACCCAAAACCCACTGCTGGGTGCTCAAGATGCACCACCCAAACTGCCTTGCCAGCTCAAATGGAGCTGTTTATACAAGCAAGCCAATTAACAGCTCTGCCTTCAGTCCCACACTGGCATTTAATGATGATGCCTCATGGGAGAGCTCACTGAATGCACAGGGTGGGAGGAGAAAAGCCCAAGGAAGGCTAACAGCTGGCTCCAGTGCAGCAGGAGGGGGAAATAGGTTTAGCTGGGGTCACTCCAGGCAAGTTGTCTCCCACCTTGCCTCCTCCCTTAAGCAGGAATCTCTTGTAATATTTTCTGCTGTGATGGAGCTGCACATTTCTGTTTCATCACTAAGGCTGGGCTGAAATGCCAGAATGCAGGCAATTAAGAGCTGAGCAGTGCACAAGCTGCCTTTGTCTGCCTAGCAGCAGCTGGGGTAGTGCCCTCTCTGCATGCCACCCCTCCGTACTCTCCTCCCCGGGAAGTTAAGGAAAAATAAAAAGCCTCTGAGAGATGAAAAAGAATTTTTGAAAAGATGAAGAGGTGATTGATAAACACAGCCAGCATGAAGACAGGAGGGAGAGGGACGGGGTGGATGGGGATGGAATGGCAAATGGTTGTGTCAATATTTCACGAGGAGGAAGCGCTCCCATGCTCTGGAGACTCGTATCATCAGCCAGTAATGAGTGGTTGTCCAGGCCAGGGCAACAGGGAGGGCAGGGTGCCAGAACACAGCTCGTTCCATGTCAGAAACGTGGTCTGGGTACGAAGAGTTGAAAGAGACAGGGAGCTGGGCAAGGAAGTGATGGAAAGCTTGAAAAGAGAAATAGTCCCTTCTGGTAAATGAATAGGGGCAAAACAGTGTGGAGGACAAAAAGGAGGATCTATTAACTCTAAAGAGAAGTTGTGCTCCCACATAATTTTGCTAGGACATGCCCAGCTCCAAGTAAGCTGGACTTAGGGAATCCTACTTACAGCTCCATTTGCACTACATGAAGTCATCTATGGCGTGTCCAACCTACAGGACACAAAATCTTAGTATGAAGGCAGTAAGTGGACCCTTTCTGCCTGCAAACATGCTCTGTGTGTTTGCGTATCCCTGTGTGCTTGTGCATCCCTGTCCCGTCACATCAGATGATGTGGTCTCAGCACACATTGGCTCAGCAGAGGATAAGTTTGCATTGCAGAACAGTGGCCACAGCTGAGAAGTGCTCTGGAGTGCTAACGCTCAAATTCAGCCTAAAAGATCTTTTCCTATGTCCCTAGGGGCCCTTCCAAGGGAAGAGGACATGAGTGCCAGCTTTGTCACCACCGTGAAATTGTGTGAGCAGTTGTGCTACGCAGAACAGCAACAACTGTGAAATCCCAGAAGGGTCACAGATTCGTTATACTGTAATGTATCTGCGTCGAAACAGGGCAGGCAAGGAGAACTGACAGGAGAAGGAGAGCTGAAAGCCTTCTTTATGGATTGCCTCTCCTGTGAGAAGAGTAAGCAGCCAGCACCCAAACACTGTGATAGCTCCGCCTGTCCTCTCTTTGGGTTGCAGCAGCTTTTGGAGATCTGCAGCTGAAGGCAGGGCAGGGAGGGAAGACCACAGCCCAGGGAGCCCTGCATGAGTCACTTCCAGCTCTGATGGGGGGCTTGAGGGGATTTATGGGCAGGCTTGCAACCACCCAACAGAAAGCCATGTCTAATACACAGACTCATAAGAGAAGCCCCTGTCTGCCCACTCAGCTTCCTCTACTAAACAGATATGAAGCTTGGGGTGTGGACAATGAGGGATCTGAAAAGAGGGAAGAAGAGGCATCACTGCAAGCTCTCCCTACAAGGTTAGGTCAACCAAATCCTCATACCAAGTGCAACATTCCCTGGAGGTGTTCAAGAAAAGGACAGATGTAGCATCAAGTGACATGGTGTAATGGGCATGGTGGCGATGGGTTAATGGTTGGACTGGATTATTTTAGAGGTCTTTTCCAACCTCAATGATTCTATGATTCTATGATCTAGACTGGCACTATGAAGAAACTATGCTGAGTTGTAGTCATAGGTGACTCCCTCCACAAGGGAACAGAGGCTCCCGTCTGCAGACCAGACCTTCTTTACAGAGAAGTTTCCTGCCTCTCCAAGGCTATGATAAGGGATATTGCCAGAAAGCTTTCAAGTTTAGTAGTCTTCAGACTATTATCCAATCCTCCTCTTTAATGTGGGCACCAGCAATATTACAACAGGGAGCCTGAGGTCTATCCTTCAGGACCATGGAAAAATGACCAAAGGATTCAGGAACACAAGCAGCAGTTTCCTCAGTCTTTCCAGTAATAGGGAGAGACAAAGAAAGAAACAGGAGAAATCAGCTTATCAGTGGTGAGATCAGTGCCTCTGCAAGAATGTTGGGGTTTATAATCATGGAAGAGTTTGAGATGAGAGATCTGCTGACTTGATGGAGAAATCATTTCTTTGCCTGTAACATGGAAAGATTGATGGAGAGAGCTTTAAATTAGGATTCCTGTGTGCAGGGGATACTATTAGGGACCCTGAGGTTATGCTACGGGCTTGCACAGAACTGTATAAAGCAGGCCTGGCAACTGTTCTACACTGTGGAGAACTGTGGGCTCAGGAGCACTTCCAAAATGCTTGTAATCCAGTGCACACACTATGAGGGACAAACAGGAGGAACTGGAAACTTTGTTCCTTTCCCAGAGCTATGATACCATTGATGTAAGTGATACTTGGTGGAATAAGTCCTGTGAATGTAGTGTTGGGAAGTGTCCCTTCCAATCCGCGCCATTCTATGATTCTGTGATTCTATGATCCTGTGATTCAATGATTCTATGATGCTAGGATTTGGGGCTGCCCAGTCCTGAGATCTGGAGGACTATGGCAGAAGATGTGGGATAGGCATGAAGCTGCTCCATGGGAGATTTGAATTAGATATTAAGAAAAACTTCTTTACTTTGAGGATGGTTAAACACTGGAGCAGGCTTCCTAGAGAGATGGCTGACTCCCCAGGTCAGTGTTCAAGATGCATTTGGATAATGCCCTTTATATGCTTTAACTTTTGGTTAGCCCTGAAGTGGTCAGGCAGTAGGACTTGAAGATCTTTGTAGGTCCCTTCCAGCTGAACTACTCTATTCTATTCTGTTCTAATTACGTTACATTACATCACATTACATATTTCCAGGAGGAGATTGTTTCCTCTTTTTCTCATTTTCTTTCTCTCAGAGTACCGACAATGCTGTTTCTCCATATTGGATAATCCTCTCCCAGTAAATGGTATTGGCCTTGCATCATTTGCATCTGCAGTCCCCAGACACTAACCACAGTGTCAACCTGCTGCTGACTATCTCCACCAGCTGTCAGACTGAAAGACCAGGGCGGAGCAGAATATCACTCACAAAGTTAGTGGGTGTCTCAGATGCCAGAAAAGGCTCCTGATCCATTCTTGTCTCATCCCATATGCAGCCTGCCATATGCCCCTCTCATCTAGAGACTACGAGAATTTCCTCTGCCTCCTGCTTACACTGGGAGTGTTCTCACCCTTCAGCAGAGTATGGTCACCCCTCTTTTCTATCAATGTGGAATGGTCTGAGAAGAGGGTGAGAGGGAAGAAGGCTGGATTCTCTAGAAAAGGAAGTCAAGAATTGGCAGGTAGTGCCTTGGCAGGACATCAGCAGAAAGGCAGTCTGGGAAGAAGAAATGATAAGGTAGAGAGACAAGTGGAAGAAGAGGAAAAGGCAGGAGAAAAGAGGCAGGGGAAGGAAGGCAGGGAGGTAAGGGCATCTCCATCACCCTAGGGGGGCTGCAGCTTCTCAGCCTTTTGGTAAGGCCATTCTCCATCACTCTAGGGGGGCTGCATCTTCTCAGCTTTTTCTAAATCCCTAATTACAGTGACTTATTTTTTTCACAGAATCATATAATGGCTCCAAATCCATATTTCTCCAATTTAGAGAGAAGGATGTGTTGTGGGACCATGTCACAGGCCTTGAAGATGTCCAAGTAGATGACATCAGCTGCCCTTCCTTGGTCCACCAATGCCATCACTTCATCATAGAAGGACACCAGATTGGTCAGACACAATCAACCCTTGGTGAAACCATGCTGGCTGTCTTGGACCACTTCCTTGTCTCACATGAGTCTTAACATCTCCTCCAGGAGGAGGATGTTTTTTACCTCGATGGTGTGAAGAACAGCTTTTTTTGTAATGTTAATGGTGTCTTCAAAGCAAAGAGAGACAGCCAGGCCCCATGAGGGGCATTGAGAGATGTAGGGTCATTGGACAGGGAGTGAAGAGGAGCACACAGGCTTTTATCTGACACACATCAAACAATCCAACTGCAGGTCTTGGTACCCATGGACTTAACACCCGCCTGACGACAAGAGGACAGGGGTAGGGGATCACAAAATGCAGACGGAGCCACATGAATGGGTATACGCAGCTGGTGGGAGGTTTTCATGTGAGAAGACCAAATCAGAACATACAAATTGCATTGTCCACGTGTTCAGGCTGCATGCACGTGGACAATGTGTGTTCACCCACCCTGTGTACCCGGTTGCTCAGTGTAAGTCTGTTGAAGTCTAAGTGGCAGCCTGGTTTTGCACTTGCCAGTCTGCCATTGCACACTCATGCAGCTATGTGTGTGTGTGTGTGTGTGTGTGTGTGTGTGTGTGCAAATATATACTGCTTTTCTTCTGTACCAGCTGAGTGCCCATGGAGCTGCAAGGCATATGATGTCCGGACAGCAGCTCTGTGCTTATGGATGCTGTGAATGATACAGGCGAGCTGTGGCAGTTCTCAGCAGCTCAGGAGAAGGTTCTTAACTTGCACAGACAGCCGGTGCTGGGGGCAGCTGGCAAGGGGCTGGAAGCCAATGCACTGTGACAGCTGCTCTGCCAGAGGAAGCTCAGGGCTTCTCTCTTCTTATTTTCACCACAAACTGGTTACCTAGCATGAGGCTAAGAGGGACACTGCTAAATCCAACAGAAGTGGGATCTAAGGGGACAAGCACAGAGTGTGTTAAGCAGAAGAGCATCAGGAAAGCAAAGCACTTGAGAAGTGCACATTTCCTAGTGCAAGAGCTACTGACAGTCACTGCTCTTTTCTCCTGCTTGCTTCTTTTTCCATGATCCTTTTTCCCTTCCATCTTCTATTGTTTCTACTCTTCCTCCCCACCTCCACCACATCCGTCTTGCCTTTTCCCACATACCATGGCCTCACTGAGCACTCAGCCAGGATACTGTCACAGCTAGAGCCTCCAGTGTGGCTCAGACTGGTCCTTTGGCCACCATTTGGCAGAGATGTCTAAGAGGGGACTGCAGCAATTCCCCTGCTGTTGCCTCACTTTGTTCAGCATCCCTGTCCTAGCCTCTCCAGGAGCCCTCGAGCTGGGCAGTGCGCCAGCTATCACAAATAGCTGCTTGGTCCCTGCTTCCCACCAGGTTTCTGACAGCACTGATGAGCCTCACGCTACGAATAAGGGAGGAACAATAATAGCCCTGAGCCTACTGAGGAGATCCAAAGAGACTGTGGTATCTCAGCATAAAGCCCATCCTTGTGGATAGGTATAGGTAACAAGGAGGATGGCTTGAGAGCAAGCATAGAAATTCTAATGTCCTGGATTACTCCTGAAAACCATCCTGAGTCTGCTCCAAGACTTTCTACCCCCCTTATGCCTCATGCTGATCCTTTTTACACAGTCTCCCACTTTCCTTCAGTACAGTGCAGGAATTATTGTCTTTTCTCCTGTTTTAGAAACCACTTTGAGGAGCCAGTGAGGCCCCAGCTTTCTAGCTCCACAAAGACTGGGAAAGAAAGAAAGGAAAAGAACACAATGAGTGACTTGGCAGTGAAAGCAGATTTGTTGCACATCACCCCATAAATCTCATGCCTGTCAGAGTTTCTTCTGCTGGAGTCACTTAAAACCATAGCATATTATTGGGTTATATTGATGAATGGCACAAAAAATGGGGACAGCCTAAAGCACTGACTGGAGACTGCTGATGGCAGGCTCCCTCTCTCGTTCACATTCTGCTCCTTCTCTCCAATAATGGAGCCTCATCTCTTTAATCAGAAAGTAACTGCTCTCCGTGTTACTGCCTGGAACATTTAGAGATGCTCTTCAGGGAGACCTGGAAACAGCAATGCTCAGGCCTTCAAGGGAAGGACAAAAGAAGGGGAAGGACCAGCCACTGCTGGATGTCATGTTGCTGGGATCAGGCTAACACTTTCCCAGAGCCTTTCTTTGACTCCATGGTTTCAGTGCTTCTCAGCCCAGTGTGCTGATCTAGGGGAGAAAGGGTTTCTGAAGGTGTCTGCTTGACTTGCTGTCGTTTCCTATCCCAATGTGATCTAAGCGCACAACGATGACTGAACATGACTCAATCCTCTGTAAATCCATTTTTTACCTCCATTCTGGGATCGTACACTCTGGCATGCAGACTCTATCCTGTTATCTCTGCACAGCACCAAGCACAAAGCTTCTGAGTTGCTTCAGTCCCTCTATTGTTTTTACCCTTTCTCTTCCACTCCCCCTTGCCTCATTCTCTTCTTTCACTCCCAGAACCCCATCCACCACTGTCACTGCTTCTCAATGGCTGCCTTCCCCCTTCACCTTCATTTTCACCCTTCTCAGATTCCTCTGCTATATTTTTCAGTTTGCTCCTGCTGCATTTTTTCCTCTTGATATTCTCAAAGGAAATCTCCTCTGTTGTTCACATCATGGTTTCTGCAGGTGCAGGACTCATTAAGCACCATGAGCATTAAGTATGCTTCCCTCCCTCTCCTTCTCTTCTGTGCCTGCAGTGGTTTGAGATACAAGGTTTTGGGAATACTCAGAAGGTCAGCATGGTTTCTCTGTCCAGATCTCAGCCCAGGAAGGCATTTTTGGCATCTCTGGCATTTTTCAAATACACTCTTTGCTCAAGTACCAGGGAGTTGGGGTGAGGATACAGGATGACAGGTGAACACTATGTGCAGAATGGGAGTTTAACGGGAGTTACTGCCATGAAAAATCTTTGGAAATGAGGGGCCACGGAGTAGTCTGTAAACCAAATCATAGAATTATGGAATCATGATTGCAAAAGACCTCTAAGATCACCTAGTCCAACTGCCAGCCCATCCTCACCATGCCCACTGACCACATCCCTCAGTGCCACAGCCACACAGTTCTGGAACACCTCCAGGGAAGGTGACTCCACCATCCCCCTGGGCAGCCTGTGCCACTGCAGCACCGCTCTTTCCAAGAAGAAACTTCTGAGTGGCCATTCTTCCTCTCTCTTTTGCTCTCTGGGAACAAATTGGAATCGGAACTCACCATCTTTAACACAGAGCTCCCAGAAATACTGCCCTGCACATCTCCTGGGATACAACCATGAAAGTGTCCTGGAAAGGGAAGGAAGCAACAGAATTAGCAGGCACTGCAGATGCTTCAAGGGAAGTCTGGTGAAACAACAGCAGCAGGGGACATACAAGACTCCTAGAGAGTTCCCAGCAGGTAGGCTAAATAGAGCAAGGAGGTGCACTAGATATGGAGGGACTTGAAGACTGCATAATTTCAGCTGTGTGTGACCTGCTGTAGGGATCCTGCTTTAGCAGGTGGTTGGACTTGATGACCTCCAGAGGTCCCTTCCAACTCCTACAATTCTGTGATTCTGTGTGATTCTGTGATGAGAAGGGCTGCTGCACTGATCTTGCACACGGGAGAGGGAGGGAGAGCCATAGTTTGGGACAGGAGGACGGGAAAGACTTTGAAATGTTGCAACTTTCATTCTCTTCTGCTTTGGTGAATACTTTGGAGGACGGGGCAACAGGTAGAGGCAGAGCCAGAAAGAGGACACTGAAATGCATGGTCCCTGCAGGTGGTGAGGTTCTCCTAAGTTCTTGGACTCCAGCGTCATCCCTTTTGCCCTGTTTTCACTGGAGAGTCTCCCTCCCTTATACCAAGAGCCCCATCTGTTCTTCAAGCAGCAAGGGACTCTTCCAGCCTCCTGACACATCATCTGCCTTGCCCAGGGGCTCCTCAGATAGTTCCTGAGACCTGACGGGCAGAGAGGGATGGGAGTGCTGTCTTGGTGTGGGTAAAGGACGTGGCAGGACAACTGTGCAAGTTGTGGGATGGTATGGGAGTGCTACCAGGGACAGCCAGGAGAGATGGCGCTTCTCAGAGGTGCTGCTGCCTTTGCTCCACATGTATCACGGCATGCAGGACCTCCATGTCCTTCCAAGCCTTCCCTTCCCCTTTGGTCACGTGTAATCAGCCCCATGCTCAGATGGCACAGCTTGATTCACTCCTCTTTATCTTACGGCTCTGCCTGCTTGCACCATTCACTGCTCTAATCCTGATGAGGCAGGATGGGAAGATCCCACTCCTTTCCAAAACCAAGATCATTTTCTCTGTCAACAGCAAGAACATTTGGCTTCCACCTCCCTTCTCCTCTCATCTCCTATCTTTCTCCACATACTGTATTCCCTCCTCTAATGAGGGCAACACCTGCTTCCCAGCCTCATTTGAATCCCTGAGGAACCTTCCCCAGCAAGTGCAGTAGGAACGCGGTGAAGGCGTAGAAGGATGGGCAGACACCACTGGAGGACAGTTCACCTCTCCGAATGTTGGGTGCAGAAGGTGAACCACTGCAATAGGATGTTGCATAAACTGCTATTTGTGCAAGAGGCTTGCAAAGTTCAAATATCCTTCTGGCTGCCAATCCCTGGGTGTTCAGGATGTCATAGGTCACCCTATTAACCCTTCCCAGGTTATTTCAGCGCTTGGGCTCTTAGGAGCTACACCCAGCGTGTCATCTTGTGGCTGAGTAGGACAGGTCTTTGGGGAGGAGCTGTGAACAGAGAGGTGGGATCACTCTGCCTATTGCCATTTCCTGGACTATGGCTTGTTCACTGAGAGAGAGGAACAAAGGCTGTGTGTTTGTGAGAGCATTCCCAGGCACCAGCGAGCCAGCATGCAGCTCTGCTCTGAAGCAACAGCCCCTACCTATCTTTTCACCGTGCAGACACGGATGAGCCAGCTGCCCAGCCAAACCTGGTGGCTGTGCTAATTGGGAGCAGAGGGAGAGAGGCTGAGGCGCGTCAGGGGAAGATGGAGTGACTGAGCGAGCAGACGGCAGACGGCGGCACGGGGAGACAGTCGGGGGGGAGAGGGGAGGATTGTGTGAGCGGGAGGGGCAGAGGAAAGGCAAAGAGGCTGAGGAGAAGGAGGGGCTGAGCGATGCCGAGTGTTGGAGAGAGCAGGCGAGCACGCGTCAGAGCTGCAGGCACTCGGGGATGGTGTTGCAGGCAAAGCTGAAATATAAATGGAAATTCTCACTGAGCCGGATCAATGCCGTATTGGGGAGTGAAAAGGGGGGGGGGTTGGAGGAGTGAAGGAAAGCAATACGGGCAGGACAGCCCGTCTGACATCTTGCCAGGCACCCCAGGATCCTGTAGTGGAGGCTGTTGAATTGAGGACTAGGCAGCCAGTAGAGCAGAAGGGGAGAAGGGGCACTAAGCCATGAGTTTGTCACTAATACACCAGTAAGGAGAATGAACAAAGACACACAGCCTTTTTTTTCGGTTTCCTTCTTGCCTTTTACTCCCTCCCAATCTCTCTCTTCCTCATGGCAACCAGATAGCCCTTCTTCACCCACCAAACCCCTACACCCTGTCTCTGTCTCCTACTGGATCTGTTTTGTGTATTGTCACTTCTCCCTAGGGCTCTAGAAACCCATCAAACATGGGGCTCTGATAGCCCCAGGTGCAAATGCACATTGGTATTCCTTAACAACACAGTGATGTCTACCACCTGTCTGGTCCAAGAGGGGCTGGACAGTCCTGGTCAAGAAGTTATAGCCGCAAAGATTGAGGTGAGAGGAAGGTAGAGAATCTCAAGGCATAATTTCTTAAGCCAAGGGTGCTGTGTTCTCCTTTGCAGGATGGTGTGGTTTCTGACTCCCCTGGCTTTTGCTGTTGAGTCCTACTCATTGTTATGTATCATTTAATTATGTTTTCTGCTTGTCCAAGTCCCGTGGCCAGATACAACTGCACATGTCCACCAACCCAAGCCCCAGAGTAACTTCTAGGCCCTGTCAGACCTGTCTTCATCTACCTCCCTTAGCCATACAGTCTTCTCCTCCAAAGTTCTTTATCTAACACCTTTCTTCCACCTTTCTAGACACTGAATTTCGTGGGACAGGAGAGAAGACAGAAAAATCAATGTGGAACAGTGCAAATTAGTCCTGAGATCTGCCATTTCTTACCATCTGTCTTTACCTACTGTATATTTCCTTGTGTCACAAGAGGAAAGCTTCCTTCAGAGCACTGGGGAATGTATTCTCAGACAGAAATATTGGTATTGAGAGTATAGGTGTTGCTACAGCATTGGGACCTGCAAGTTGGAGAGTCCAAGAATTGAGCTGTGATGAACAAAAAGACAGATTGGAGTATTAACAGTCTCTCTTGGTCTGGATCACCCATGGTCTCCTAATACCACAGCCCCAGCTGCTCCTGCTCACAAACAAGATGGTGAACCTCTGACTCTGAAAGTCTCTGAGCCTTAAAGCAAAAGGGAGGCCACTGTGAGAGAAACAGGAGCACTTTACTGCAGCAGGTTCATAGACTCCTAGAATCATTAAGATTGGAAAGAGCACTAAGATCATCTAGTCCAACCATCAGCCCATGTCTGTGAGTACTCTAGACCATGTCACTCAGTGTGACATCTACTCTCCAGAGATACTGGGAACTTCCTGGCTTTCCAGTGAATCCACATGACCTATGCATGTAGGGAAGCAAATATTTCCATTTGATCATGCTGAGGCTCACTGTAGTATACCATCAAGCCTTCATCTCCTGTCTGACATTGATACCTGACAGCAGTTGCCTTAGGGAGCATCGGAGAGTGCAGGTGTCGTCATCATGACTCTGCTTTTGTGAGCACCACCGTGCCAGCAGACGTAGAGGTTCTCGCATTTTGTGTGAGTAGGACTGACTCAGCTCCTGCAAGGTGGAAAAAAGGATTGTACTGCTACGTAGAGATGCCCTCTGTGGGAGATTAGCTTTGCCAAAGTAACCCCTATGAACACAAACACAAAGACTCGTTTACTGCCCACATCAGAACCATTCACACAAGGGCTGTGAGGTTTCTGGAGCTCTGTGGAAGGGATGGCACCTTCGTGGTGACACCCTAATTGGCTTGTGGTCACACCGTTTGAATAGAGTGGGACCTGTCCAAATGTTTACCATAACGTGGTATACCAGCAGCATCTAGAGCGGGGTTCTGCCTGAGCGCTTTGTGTGATTATGAAGTCAAGATAGAGCCAGCACTATGGATATGGACCTCACAGTGTGGTCAGACTTGTACATGGCATACATTATAAGTATGGCATACTGGTCTCTCAGTTTGAAGACAGAAATACAGTTTTCCTGTGGGAAACCAGAGCTCAGGGAGCACATTCCACTCTGCTCACTTAGGTCAAAATTGCCCAAGGAAAATATTTCCCATTTGCCCCAAATCTGTTCATCATCCTTGTACCCCACTCCTATCTACCATCCTGATAACTGAAACAAGAACATCTCCCCAGCCTGCTCAACACCTTCCCACCCCTCACCCTGCTGGCTCCACTTCTCATGCACATCACAGCCAGTTTCTGTGCCTTCGGAGATGTTTGTTTCTCTTTTGATTTTTCACAAGTGATTATCGATGTCAGAATTTGTCACCCACAGAATGAAAGGAAAATGAACCTTCAATCACAGATGCAGATCTACCTGCTGAGAAAGAGAGACAAGAGAAGGGAAAAGCAAAGAGAAGAAGGATATGTGAATCAGACTGAAGAGATCATGAATGAAGTGAACAAGAGCAAAGACAGGACACGCAGGGAGGAGTGGGCAGTGGGATGAAGAGTCTGAGATGGGGAGACTAAATGTAGCAGAACAGCATAAGAAAGATCACTATATCTGGAGACAGAAGAAATAAATTTCCTCATCCCCCTTTCCATTCCATCTCCTGCCTAATCCAAACCCACCACTCTTGTCTCTTTTGGCTCCCAGCACTACTGGTCCCTTATTAAAGCTGTGAGGTGATTCTGCCCACCTTTACCTGTGCAGGGGCAAAGTAACCACTGCAGCCTGGCTCCTCATCATACCTTGTCCTTGCCGCTGCCCTAAAACATACCCTCACACACACACTTGCACATGATTATTCACATCTCTCAGATGGGAAGATGGTTATCATGCATCCTCTTAGTCATCACTTAGCAGAGCTAAACATATTTAGTGTTTAATCTTCCCTCATCAGTCAGGCTTTCCTTTGCCTCTATCTGCTGCTCTGTCCTGAATATTTCTTATTTTCTCTCCATCTCAGTTAATAAGCTGTCCAGCCAAGCAGAGCCCTCCAGAGAGGGGCAGGAGCTCTCTGCTTTAAGGACAACCATTTTCCTCTCCCTCCCTTCTCCTGCTCTGGCCCACCTCCTCCATATAACAGCTATGGATATCATTTTGTAATCTTCTCTGTTCTTCCCTTCTTTACTGCCTTACCATGTGCTTCCAGGTCTCTCAATGGCTCTTCTCCTTTAAAGAACAAATGACTTATGTCAGATGAAGAGAGAACAATGTTGAGCTCTTGAGATATACATGTAAAAGTATATGTGCTTCACTAAATTAAAAGGAAAATTGTGGCTGAGAAGAATTTGATACTAAGAAGCCCATATATAAACAAAGCTCAAGGACAAAAAACACCAAGTAATCCTATTAGCATTTTAAATTTATTTTGATAAAGCATATCTCAGTTGCATGAACCTGAAGACCTTCCATTATACCACACAGAGATGCTGGACTGTGCAGCCACAGGGGCATCGTCACCAGGAAGGCGGGATGGAATCCAAGACAGGGCTGTGCTTGTCCAATGGGGATGAATAAAGGATGCTGCAGATTTAATGATTGCTAGGGAGCCTACATTTGCTTATGGTAAAGGATGGAGGACCTGACTGGATTTTAAATAAGTGCTGCTACAAGTTGATCGAATGTCCTATAATTAGATAGATTTAGATGCTGCCATTCTTTCAGGTAGCTCCAGGACACTGTTAACCTGCTGCATGAAGCAATAGTGGCCATCACCTTCACACAAGCATACATCACTGCCCAAAACAAAGATGTATGTGAAAGAGTATGAGAGAGGATTAAATAAAGCAGTGGAAATGCAGACTTATAAAAGGAAGAGATGAAAGGCATGAAGTGAAAAAGCACTGAAGAAAGTCTTTTGGGCATCACTGTGGATAACAAGGGCTTGGAGCTCTATGCAAAGAAATTGCCACCTAGATTTTGCCTTATCAAAGCAACAGTTTGTGTTTCCTTTAGAAACAGAGGTTATCCCTAGAGAACTTTCTAGATCCATCATTGATTTGTCTCCTTAATGGAAAACAATAGAAAGGAGATTGAACTTCAGCCAACAACTTGCCTGTAAAAGATGCAACACAGTCTCTGGGCATAAGCCTAGAGCAGGGATCCTGAAATGTATATCTTCTAACCTTACTGCACATCTCCCACCAGTGGGATTCCAGATACATCCAAAAGGTCTGTGCTCAGTGAGGAGCTGCAAGCTGCTGGTGCCAGTGATGACACCTGCCATCACGGAATCATAGAGTCATTTAGGTTAGAGAAGACCTCCGAGATCATCTAGTCCAACCGCCAGCCCATCCCCACCATGCCCACTGACCATGTCCCTCAGTGCCACATCCACGCAGTTCTTGAGCTGTCACCTCCAGAGATGGTGACTCCACCACCTCCCTGGGCAGCCTGTGCCACTGCAGCACCACTCTTTCTAAGGATATTTTTCCTAATATCCAACTTGAAACCATCACTGTACTTTTTACCATGTCAATTCTATCATAAAGTTTGGGGCCCCTGATTTATGCTGATCTCCTGCATATCTCAGGTCATTTACATTTTCCTATATTTGCTAATAACAGCCAAAGATTTCAGTTGAATCTGGAAGGTCGGTGTTTACCAAATAAAAACATGTGCTGCTAGCAGGGACTGAGAGCTACCAAAGTGTGAGCTGTGCTCAAGGGTTTCTAAAGACAGGGACATGACTCCTTTCTGGAGCACAGAGAGCATCTTTGTGCTTGTTTCTCTCCTCCATCTGTCTCTGTTCTCCTTCAGCACTCCATCCCATTCTGTTGATCTGTCACAGACTTTCATCTCTTCCCAGCACTTAGCTAGCCCCAAGTCAGTGGCATGGGGGTATCTCTGCTCTTTCTCTCAAGGCTGTGTGTAAGCACAACAGGTCCACATGGATCATAGAGTTGCCTATGTGTCCATCCCAGTATTTTGGATTAGCAAAGAGAGAAAAAGAAGAGGACTGTTTAGAATCAATTTAGAGGGAATTGGAAGGAGCTCAGCCAGACCCTTTCCGTTTCTCTGTACACAGACTTCTCTGTCCACCACCTCCTGCTCCACTGAAGCCAGAGAGATGTTTTCCCTGTTGACTTCAGTGGCAGCGGGAGCCAGCCACTAATTAGGAGCCAGGATGACAAAGCACGGAGCAGCCCGACACCGCTAGACCATAGGTGCCTAGAGGCAGAAGAGGCAGCTCCTGTCCAAGGATCAGTTTCATTAAGACAAAGAACATGAAACAGCTCTCCCTGAACTGACATCCGTCTGTCAAAGGAGTCTGCAAAGAAAGGCAGAGCTGACAGAGGCCCCAAGGAGAATCTCATTAGCATGGTTTTAGAGAGGCCTCTTGATGAGAGAGCAGTGGAGACTCTTCTCCCTCCCATTTGGGCTGGCTCGTGTCTGTCAGTTTGTTCTGTCAGTTCTCAGAAGCTGATGGGGACGGACAGGTAACACTGATGGAGGTCACGGGCATGGGAATGTGACCTAGGAGGAGGCACTGTGCTGAAGGCGAAGCAGCAGAGCAAGACACCAGAAAGTGAGTGCATAGTGGCAGTATGCAGGGCTATGACTCACGTTTTGGCTCTGAGGAGAGGAGCTGCTGTAAAGGGCAGCTACTACAGCAAACACCCCAGGGTGAGTGCTGGGGTTGGAAGGGCAGCACCTCACCTCTTTGTGCACACATGTACGCTACGCAGGGTTGAATGCAGATACATTTCATTGAGGCACAGCTTTCACTCCAGGGACACAGCTGCATATCCCTAGAAGTTCATCAAAATCTCAGCCCAGCTCAGTTAAGCCACGGCTCAACCTGAAAAACAGGGACACTATTCCTCTCTTATGGGAGCAGTGATGAGGAAAGACTCCTTCACTCTGTGAACAGCAGCAACATGCGTGTTTGTATGGGAGAGGTATAACCCAGGGACATCTGGCTGCCCCAGTGTGAGGTACAGCTCCATGAATGTAACATAGGCTTTGAACCAGGCGTTTCTCTAACACCATGTCCCTCCTGAGGCACTCCTGCTGGTAACTGCATTCAGACAGTTGCCCTGCAGCACAATGAAAAGGCATGAGCTCAAATTCCCCAGCTAGCTCTGATTCAGTAATCATAACAAGTGTTCATTAGTGCCTGCAGGGATATCCTACTTATTCAGAGTGGTCAGCTGGGCATTACAATGTGCTCAAGTGGTTCACCAGTCCTTAGTTTCTGGGTCAGACCTTGCAATTGACTGCTACACAAGTCAGTGACATTATTCAGTGTCTCTGGAGGCTCACGTGGGTGATATCATCACCTTTTATTAAAAGTTGCTTCTTGCCATCTCTTGATATAGATTCAAAGCATTATGTCTTTCTGTTCCTTAGATAGCTCATTCTAATAGCCTGTCTTTCAGCCACCCTTAGGGCTGCCACACATTACCTCACTTTGTTTGTTCTAAAGCAGTGTTGGGAGACCTAAAGCCCATGGGCTGGATGTGGCCTGCAAGTGCTTATGCACCTGGGACATATGGTACTCAGAAGTCCTGCACATGGGCAACACAGGAGATGCCCCTGCCACAGGCCATGGCTTTTGCATGTGTCATCACATACTCAAATCAAAGATAAAGCTCACAAACCGTATTTCCAACCAGTCCTGATAGCCACATCATGTTGTCACCTCGTGTTATTGCTGTACAATGATGAGTGTGAATTTAGGACCAGCTAAAAAAGCATTGGGAAGACTTGTTCTGTCCCCAGAAAAGAACTCTGCACCAGGACTTTGCAGTGATGACATCATCCAAGCTTTAAACAGCTTTTCTGGATGATGTCATGTGATACCTCTGAAAATCTGCAATGCTGATGATGTCCTGTGCTTTGTTTAGAGGGCTCACCTCAATGATGTTAGTCAAGGAGTGAGTCAGAGGCCCAAAAAATGGTGTGCAGTGCAAAGTCACCTACCTGTCTTTAGGTTCTTCTGAATATCTCCCACAGGTCTTGTATGGCATTTGCCAGACCTGAGCAAATATCTCAGACAAGGTACCAGGAAAGGACCTGGGAACCATAATCTCACCCTTTATATCCCTGACGTCTTACTGCAAAGACGCTGTCTGCCATCTACATAGCTTTGCTGGAACGGCTTTACTCTAGATTTTCCTCTCTTCTGAGGACAGCCATTCAAACATGGAGGGTTGTTCCTGCTGCCCGGCTTATGCTGCTGTTCCTCCAGTTGTCAGAGGATTTGAGCTGCATTTCACAGTGCATGAGCCCTTGTTGTGTCACCATGCTGAATTTTCCCTTGCCCTTGCAGTGTTTGGAAAGGATCTGTCACTGAGCCCTGACCGAAATGAGCCAGTCCCTGAGCACCAGGCTTGAATTCTTAAACCTCCAGGAACTGTCAGCACTGGCAGAGGAAGAGGGACCAGAGCTGTGCCCTGAGCGTGACCTCTGTCCATCATCTTCCCTCTCTCTACTGCCTCCAAGTCCTTGAGAACTACTATCTTTGCATCATATACACTGGGGAAGAACTGCGTTGGGAAGGTGAACACAGCTGCCAGCACACCACTAACGCATTCCACAAGCTGCACCAAATGGCTGCTGTTCTTCTCCCCCGCCATTGACGAGTGGTCCAAGGAAGACAGCTACACTCAGAGGCTCAAGAGCAAGTGTCTGAATGCAGGAGTGCCTCAGGAGAGAGAGACAGTGCTAAATAAATGCCTGGTTCTAAGCCTTCCAGAAATCACTGATCTGTGTTAGATCCTTCCTTTCATCTCCTCTTTCTCCCCTGCTTTCTGCCTGTCCCCAAGAGTCTGAGGTGTCTCATGTGACAGAGAATGTAAGGATCTTCTTTCTGCTAGTCACCGTAATAAACAAGTTCAGGTGGCACATATTTCTGGGCTTAGCATTGAAAGAGAAGCCCTCAGCATCCTGAGTACCACGTGCAACAATTCCCAACCTCGTCTTTGTCAGCAGTGCCATTTGGCTCTTAGTACTCCCTGTCTCCATCTGAAACATGATTTCCCACAGCAACTCTTTGCCCCCACAGTGGCCTTCCAGGCAGAGGTGTACAACAGGCTCCACTTCAACTCACCTCCCTCCTTCTGTCTGCCTCTTGTTCTCCCTCACTCATGCTTGCTGTCACTGTCTCAGGCTTTCTCACGCAGTCTGTCTGTCACACATATATCTCTAACACAAACACAACAGATACAGGATATATGTCTCTCACACATTGTATAGGATCCTTCTCCCTCACACAGTGTCTCACACACACTGTCTCTATCCCTCACACCCATACTTGCATAAATGTCTTTTCCTACTGCTTCATTCTCTTTCTGGCATTGGTGGGAGTTTCAGGGAACAAGGCTCTGCCTTATTCCCTGTGTTCACAGTATCTCACTCCCTGCTAATGTGTATAGAATCATAGAATCATAGAGTCATTAAGGTTGGAAAAGACCACTGAGATGATCTAGTTCAACTGTCAGCCCATCATTTGTTTCATTTTATTACTAGTAATTTCTTCATTTAGTACTCAGTTCTGTGCCCTCAAGGAGCAACACAAACTCTTATAGCTTATCAAGAAACATATTCTAGTTCCTAGGATTCACCAGACATGCCTTCACTTGCGCAAGGATTTTGCTGTGCAGAATAGTTCATTTGGCTGTATTATATATCAGAAAGTGATGCTCACAGTGTATGGCAGGTTCACATGATTCAGCTTGAATGCCAGGTGAACCTAATGTGAAAAGAAACTGCACGTAGCAAAGATCAACTCTGAAAGACTGTTGAACTGCAGCTCCACTCTCTAGTAGAAGAGATAATCCTCTTCCTCATTCCTGTTGTTGATTATAACAGTGGGTACCCATATTCAAATGGATCATTGAAACAATTCCTTAATCTTCTGCTTTCTTCTCCTTCCAGCTCACTAATCAGTGTAGGGTATGTTATTGTTTTTACAGACTGCTCTCTGTGAAAATAGGAGTTTATATTTTAACAATAGAGCTGTTCTGAGTGTAATGTCTGAAGACTGTAAGATTGGCAAAGTTTGTAGAGAAGGAATAGCTATGGTGTAGTTAGAAAGACACGGACAGTATGTCATGCACACAGACATGTCTGGAGGAGATAAATGCACCAGGCCCAAAGAAGAGCCTGACCATTTTTACATTTAGTTTGACTTGTCTAAGAAAAACAACAAACATTTATCTCCATCTACAAGCATTGCACCACCAACAAATCAGTGTTCCAGCTTGACAGGAATCAGAAATGCGTGGATTCCTCAAAGCAGCATCACCCCTTTTAAAGGCACACATCTCTAAAAAGACGGAGAAATTTCAGTTCAAACCTTCCCATCTGGCATGAGTCTTCTTATGACTTCATGTAGACTTAAAGTTTCCATAACATCAAAAGTATCACCCAGACAATGCTATGATAGTTTCACTACTGGAGATATAGATGACATTTGAGTATATATTATCCCTTATTTTCACAAAACGGTTGAGGTTGGAAGGGACCTCTGGAGGTCACTGTATCTGATCATTTTTGAGTATCTTCAACATCTCTGACGAACTGTTCCAGTGCTCAGTCACTCTCATTGTGATGCCCAGTGTTCAGACAGAACATCTTGTGTTCCAGTTTGTGCCCATTGCCTCTTGACCTGTCACTGGGCACCACTGAAAAGAGCCTGGCTCCATCCTCTTTGCACCCTCACTTCAGGTATTTGTACACACAGATGAGAACCTGCCCTGTGTCTCCTTTCTAGGCTGAGCAGTCATAGGAGAGGTGCTCCAGTTCCTTCATCGTCTTTGTGGCCCTTTTTGTCCTTCATGTACCTAGAAATGCTTCCCAGAACTAGCTGCTCCATCATCCCCACAGTGATTGAGGTGAGGCTGACTGACCTGTAGTTCCCTGGGTCCTCCTTCTTGCCCTTCTTGAAGAAAGGAGTAATGATTGCTTTCCTCTAGTTCTCAAGCACTTCTAATCACTGTGATTGTTTAAAGATTATTTAGCATCACTAGGTGCCTCCTATCAAGGCCCATGGACTTACGCATGTTTAGTTTGCTTAAATATCCTCTAACTTGATTCTTCTACACCAAAGTTATGTCTTCCTTGCATAATTTCCCCCCCTGGACTCCAGAGCCTGGAATTTCTGAAGGCCAGTCTTTCTAGTTAAGACTGAGATGGAAAGGGCATTCAGTACCTTAGCCTTTTCCATGTCCTCTGTCACCAAGGCATCTTCCACATTCAGCAGTGTTCCCATATTTTACCAAGTCTTCCTTTCTCCACTTAAATGCTTTTGTATAATTTTGCTTGTAAGGTTCTGGACAGTAATGGACAACACACCTGGAGGCTTACTCAGAGAAATTCAGATCTGTGTCCCATGTGCAAATAATACGGAGCACACCTACCATCTGCTCAAGGGAGAATGTGAAGCTGACTGCAAACAAGGTCATTAGCGCATCTATTGTAGATCTTCATCTCCTAGGATCAGTTCCACAGAAACCTTCTTGGCTTAAAACCAAGGTGCTTTAAGTCATGGAGACATATGTTTCAGCTTCTTCCTTGTCTATTTTCACCACTGATTTCTTTGTGTTTCACTCCACCCACACACTCCAGTATCTCATTGTCAGCAATTGCTGATATCAGCATTCCCATGATGAGGGAAATTCTACTGCTAGGAAGATTCCATTGCCCCAATGCAATGGCTTCCCCTCTCTCACATGCTCTGCTCTGACATACCTGACTTTGGTCACAACACATGGAGAGGAGCTGGGACAGGTAATGGTGAAGACCAATGCGTAAGACAACCAGTTCTCCAGGGCTGTTCTGACTTACTTAGTACTGTGTCCAGTTCTGGGCTCCCTGGTACAAAAAAGACAGGGATCTCCTGGAGAGAGTGCAGCGGAGGGCTACA